>APFE031403142.1:10141-29415 GCA_000404065.3 Pinus taeda
AAAAGAAGAAAAAATGTTAGGTAAGTAGGCTGGGTAGGTAGTTTTGAGGTTGCTGAATCTTAATTGCTGATCAGTTCCAGATTTCCAAACGCCATCTTTACTCAAAACACAATCAGCAGGCAGTTCTATGCGAGAAACTCAAAAAACAGGTATAACTAACTCCCTTTCTCCATTTTTCCTCCAGTCATTTACTAACTTCCCCAAAGGAGGTCAAGATCTACTTGATACCTCTTAAGTTTCATCATTTTCATAGCAGTTGCTTGAGTAAAGATCTACTTTACTCAAAGATGTTCCATACCCTCTCTGAAGAATGGTTCTATCCCCTTGTAACAGCCTAAGGTCTCCTGAACTTAGCGCTTTCTTACCATCTCCATATTAACCACTAACATTATTATTTAGCTCCCTATATTTTCCCATCCCCCTACTAATATTATGTAAATCATCCCCTATATAAATATCCCTCCCCCTGGTTGAAAAATAACCATAGGTACCCCCGGGAATTGCTCAGTTTACCTGAAACTTAGCAAGAACCCTTACCCTTCAAACCATCTTCCAAATACAATGCAAATCCCTCTGAGGTGATCGGATCCCTTCCGAAGCCTCAAACGCCTTTCGCACCCACGTACTTCTTCCGATCGCAGCGAACCCCTTGCTGACTTCCTTAACACTCCGCAGACCCTTGAAAGCCAGATCGCATCGCAAGATCGCAGTTTCTTCTCCATGCAAGTTTTGACCCATCCGTCGCCACCCGACGCGATATCGGCGATCTGCAGTCGCAAGCACCAAATGTCCAATTGAACCACCCTGCCGTTCCCCGCCGATGCAATATTGCGATCGCATCAGAGAATTTCATCGCATCACCTTCAGCATCAGCACCTCGCCATGACATGTCTGTACCAGGGACCCACCGCAGGCTGATGTCAGCAGCCAGAAAACCAAAAATTCGTGTAGGAAGAGAAATAGCACTTTGGAGCTCCAGAACAAGAAACAGAGGTAGTTTTCGATGCGCTATTAGCGCGAAGTGCTAATCGCGCATTGCTGCAGGAAATAGGCCATTTCGGGGAATCTTGGGGGAATCTCTTGATTCCTTGGCCCATTCTGCGCCGAAAAGCCCGAAAATCACCCGATCGTGCCAAATTGATCCGGTTTAAAGACAACAGAAGATCAATGACAGAGTTTAAAGTGTATCAGATCAAATCATTAGGTATCAAGCGTGTTAAAGAGTATCAGTAGACGACAGAAGCCATCAATGTAGCGGCAAAGAGTATCAGTGAAAATCTTAAGCAGCGGCCCAAAGCAGGAGAACATTTAATACCTTCCAGCTAAGTCACAGAAAGAGGGCGAAGCCACTCGGAGCCCTCAAATCATAATCATTGCACATTTAAATCGCACCAGAGTAGAACTACAGCTCCCAAAGTGCAATCATTCCAGTAGCACCGCATCAAGCCTCCAAGGGCCACATTGTAGTCTTTTCTGATCCAGCTGCCCCCAGTGCAGCCAAAAGGATTCACCTGCATTTAATTCCAGCAACACTTAGATTTTTGAAGAGTTTTTCTAGCAGACCTGTCTAGGTCAATTGTAATGAACGTCTTTCCGATATTTTTCTTATATATACCACCCTAAACGATGTAGTGAGGGGTTGGTTGGTTGTTAGTAGGTTGGTTAGTTTGCTTCCCAGCATTGTCTCCCGGTAGAGACCCGCACTGTAACTGTCATATTTTCTATAATCAAAGATTGTTGAAAGCATGGATTGCGAAACTACTTGATGTGTTCCATTGGTCAAGGAATGATTGCGGAATTACTATGCTTCTACATGATTCAATAAGTGTTTCTCTCCTCTGTTAATTTTCATGTTTTTACCACCATTCCGCTTTCTAAGTTGCAGGAAAAAAGAATAGCCTAAGATTTGTTTCACTACACCTTAAGTTCAATTTCTGCACTTTTTTATGTTTTCATCAGAAATAGCCATCAGCATGTATACTTAAATGATCTTGTTTACGCTGTTTCTTTCACATATGAATGAATATTTAGGAATTCTTAACTGCTCCTAGATCCCCATTCATCCATTTCTCCTCTTTTTCAGCATGATGAAATGATTCTCCTTTGCCTTTCATCCCTGATTCTCATTCCATCCTTTCAGTAGATTGATAATTGTATCCTGTGTGGCTATCCTGCTCCATGATCCCCTTGTGACCAAGAAAACACAATAGCAAGCCTCAATCCATGACTCCACACCCAATGGTTTGAAACTTATCACACCTTACTTTGCCTCTTTGCTTGAGAATCCTACCTTCCATCCAATCACAAACAAAACACCCGTGAGCCAACAGCTATTAAAATCATCAACAAAAGTTGAATCATTAAAGAGAGAGCCCTCTCTGATTGCAGGTGGGCTAGAACATGCAATCCAAAGATTGGTTTGTGGTTACCTCGGCCGTATCCCTATAAGGATCCTAGGGACAACCTGAGTGATAACAGCATCAATTCTAGTGAGAAACATGTTAACTGCTACTTCTAGAGAGTGACATTTCTCTATCAACTATAAAACCAATTTCTTCTTTGTTAGAAATTTCTTTGCTTCTAGGATGGTTTTTGTTATATCATCTACTCCTATATCATCCACTCATATTTTTGGAATTTAGGAACTTTATGATGTTGTTGGTTGTAGCAGGCATTTCTCCCAATAAAGAAAAATATAGTGGAAATGGTTTTCTTCGCTTTCTCCATCAATTCCTTCTGCTTGAATATTTAGATACATGGCTAGATTTGATCTATTTATTCAATGATATTGTTCCATATCATTTCTTTAACATGGACTAGTGTGTAGCCAATAGAGGACTCAGTTGTTGACTTCTTCCATACCTCTATCTGATTTTGAGCTCTCTATAGCTCTGCTGCATGAAAAGTCTTAGTATTTGTTTGATGATCTTGTAGAAGATTGACTTGAGCCTACAATATTTTGATCTCTTTAGTCTGGAGAGAAATGTTCTGTGTTGCATTTTCCAACTGATTTGCAGCATCCCCTATGCTTTTTGTAGAATATGTGACTGTAGGGATGGTTGTGATGGGGAGTGCTTCCAAAGGGACAATAAACATTTTGGCAGTTTGCTCCTTTTATTTAATTATCTTTTCCATTTTTGTCTCCATTTGCTTCAACTATGCACTCTAGTCCATGATGTGCTTCATCATGTCTGCCTTTTGTGTCTCCCTAGTCCAATTCTCCAATAAGACAATTCTAATGGACGTAGTAGTTGCTGACATTCCCACCAAGTATGGTATGCTTCTATCCAGATCGTGGGGAGAAAAATTGCAAGGATCCCTTCAATTCGACCTTTCTTATGCCACTATATCTATCTTTGGGCAACCAAAGAGACTTTATAGAGAAACATTAATGAAGTATGTAGTAAGCAGTGAGGAAAAACCCCAAAATTTTCCAATATACTCAATCCATTCTGATATGGATTCTTTTATTTTATTTAATGATAACACTAGCCCTCCAACCGATGACAAGTCGTTATCTTTGGAGCAAGGAATGAACGTCAATGAGGAATCGGTTGACAATACCCATGAAATTGGCTCAACAGCTAAGGCAACCAACAAGCAGCAAGAAGAGAATCCCGAAGCAGAAGTTACCAGTCCACCCGTTCCCCATACAACTGAAACTCTCAAAACAAACCTCGAACGACAAACCACATGGTATTTGGAGTTTAATGGTTCAGTTAACAAGTTAGGAGCAGGGGCTGGAGTGTGGATTTACAATACTCATGAGAATCGCGCACAAGGCCATGCCTACAGACTCAATTTCAGATGTACAAACAATATGGCGGAGTATGAAGCTCTTCTCTTAGGTCTCAAGTTGCTCAAAACCCTGGCAGCTACTACCATCTCTATCCTAGGTGATTCAGACTTGATCATACAATAGATAAAGGGTAACTTTGTCACTAATGATAGCAGAATGAGAGCTTACGGAGCCGCTATCAGCGAATTGCTTAGCGCCTTCAGTGAATTTGAGCTGGCCAAAATTACACGAGACCATAATATTCATGCCCATAGCCTAGACACCTTCGCTAGCACATGTAAGCTCCCCTTTGAACCAAATCACCATTTCACTGCTGGAATGAAACATAGACCTTCAATCCCTAACAATATCAGGGATTGGCAGGTATTCCAGGATGATGCCCAGATTAACAATTTTTTGACTCTAGAGGACGAATTCTCCAACACAAACATTGACATGGATGTGATAGCCGAATCACAATAGTTAGCAGAAGAAAAACACCTGAATCTAACAGTTGCAACAGCTAAACAAATCCTAAGCCCAACTATTTTTGACAGTACAAACATAGGGCAGTTGAAACAAATTTGTTCACAGAAGACAACCAAGATAAAGGATGAGTTTATTGATCTGAAAGGAAATGTTCTGCCTGCCGGCCTTACTCCATTAGAAGACATGTTTGATGACAACAATGTGGCCAAAAAACCAAAGATGGAACCTTTGAATGCTGCCATAGAAGAACATAACATAGGAATAGCAGAACACCCCAAAATGATTAAATTATCCAAAAATCTGCCTCCCAACCAAAAACCGAAATATGTGGATTTGTTCAAAGAATTACAAGATGTATTTGCCTGGAGTTATGAGGACTTAAAGTCCTATGATACTTCAGTAATCCAACATACCATTCCCCTAAAACCAAATCAAAAGTCGTTCAAACAGAAACTCAGAAGAATCAACCCCATGCTTCTCCCCTTGATTGAAAAAGAAATAAAGAGATTGTTTGAAGCAGGTATCATTGCGCCCATCAGATTCTCTGAATGGGTGTCCAATTTAGTTCCCACCATAAAGAAAACATGAGAGATAAGTCTGTGTGTAGACTTGAGAAATTTAAACCAGGTCTCTCCAAAAGACCACTACCCGTTGCCCAAAATGGATCATATCTTGCAAAGAGTAGTGGGTTCCTCTAGAATTTCTTTACTAGATGGATTTTCAGGATTTAACCAAATCCTTGTTCACCCAGATGACCAGGACAAAACAACTTTTACCACACCCTGGGGAACGTTCAAGTATGTTAAAATGCCTTTTGGGCTGAAAAACGCCGGTGCTACCTTTCAAAGGGCAATGGATATTGCGTTTGCTAAGGAGATACATGATTTCCTTATAGTATACCTTGATGACCTGACCCCATTTTCCAAATCGGATCAAGAGAACCTTAAGCATTTAAGGCAAATTTTCACGACATGTAGGAAATACGGCATTTCCTTGAACCCTAAGAAGTCCCTATTTGCCCTGGAGGAAGGCAAGCTTTTAGGGCATATAATATCAAAAGATGGGATCAGAATTGACCCGGAAAGAATTCAAGCTATCCTCCAAATCCCTTACCCAAGAAACATAAAAGAATTGCAAGCATTCCTCGGGAAGATCAACTTCCTGAGAAGATTTATCCCAAATCTAGCCGAGCTAGTAAGGCTATTGAGCAACATGCTAAAAAAGGACGCCAAGGTAAGATGGTCTCTTGAAGCCAAGCAGGCTTTCAAGAGTATAAAAACTGCCCTAACCCAAACACCCGTCCTTACCAGTCATCAATTTGACAGGGACTTTATCATTTTTTCCTTCGCATCTGAACACAATATAGCTGTTGTCCTTCTGCAGAAAGATGATCAGGGCAACGAGAAGCCAATTTCTTTCTTCAGTCGTGCTTTGAGAGACGCACCCTTGAAATTTCAGATTATGGAGAAGCAAGCTTACGCCCTGGTCAAAGCCATCAAAGATTTCAGAATTTACATCCTATACTCCCATGTGATTGCTTATGTCCCTAATGCTGTTGTAAAGGATATAATGACTCAAGAGGGACTGGAAGGAAAAAGAGGCAAATGGATTGCCAGCATCCTTGAATACGACATTGGGATAAAGCCCACCAAGCTCATAAAAGGACAAGGATTAGCCAAGCTAATGTCCGAAACAAACTTCCAAGCACTAGACATTAATCAACTGGATGATGAACCAGAGCTGGCGACTCCACAGATCAGTGAAACCTTCATGCAATCCCCTTCGTACGCTGATATTTTCTTTATACTATTAAACCTGTGTGCTCCCCCAGGATTGTCCAGAACCAGGAAAATATTTTTAAGGATGAAATCTTCAAACTTTTGTGTCATAGATGGTACTCTATTTTGGAAAAATCATGAAGGTATTTTGCTTAAATGTTTAACTATAGATGAAACTAACAGCACCATGAAAGAATTTCATGCAGGGGACTGTGGAGGACACTTGTATTGGAAATCCACGGCGGACAAGATCCTACGGACTGGTTAATACTGGCCCTCTTTATTTGCAGATGTAAAGAAGTTTACTTCCTTATGCCACAAATGCCAAATCTTTGAAGGAAAAAGAAAGCTATTTCCCTTGCCCCTTAAGCCCATTTCAACCGAGAAACCTTTTCAAAAATGGGGTCTTGACTTTATTGGAGAAATCCATCCCTCTTCCTCAGGCCAACACAAATGGATTTTAATAGCCACCGATTATTTCACCAAGTGGATTGAAGCCATCCCATGTAGGCAAGCCAATGACTCCACCATTATCCAATTCCTTGAGAGCAACATCCTTTCTAGATTTGGCTGCCCTGAGAAGATTATTACTGACAACGCCGTTGCTTTCAAGTCCAAAAAAAGCATCAATTTTTGCCATAAATACCACATTACCTTAGGTCACTCCATAGCTTATTACCCTCAAGGTAATGGCTTGGCCGAGTCTTCCAACAAAAGCCTCATCAATATCATAAAGAAGCTGCTGGAAGAAAGCAAAAAGAACTGGCACAAAAAGCTCACAAATGCTCTATGGGCAGATAGACTTTCCACCAAAAAATCCATTGGGATGAGCCCCTATGAACTTGCATATGGCATGGAAGCCAAGTTCCCTTCATCTCTGGGCATACCTACTATCAAATTGTTACAAGAAATTCAGGCTGAACCAAATGATATGCAGAGAAGAGTTAATCAGACCATTCACCTTCAACAAACCAGAGAACAAGTTTTCAACAGAGCTCAGATACTGCAAGAAAAACTTAAGAAGATGTTTGATAAGAAGACCAAAGCAGAGGATTTCTAGGTAGGCAACAAAGTTCTAAGGTGGGATTCACGAAGAGAAGACAAGGGCAAACACGCAAAATTCGATTTTCTGTGGAGAGGTCCATACATTATCAGTGTTGTGCAAGGCAATAACACCTATTTTCTCAAATCCCCAGATGGCAGCACAACTGAAGAAGGCCCGGTCAATGGCCGGATGTTGAAGCACTACAATGATCCTCCTGCTTGAAAAGAGCAGATAGTGGTTAATTTGTACATAGTTGTATATATCAGTATTTTGATTTTTGCAAGAGCCCATAATGCTGAAGCACGCAGAAGAAAGCAGGCGACGCTTTACAGTTTAACAGCAACAACTAAAGATGAAGGCATTCTAACCTGCTATTCTTAGCTTCTCGCAAGGAGAAACCATCCCCAAGTGGAGCCACTGTCAGCCTCCTGCTGCAGCAGGTTACTCATATTTCATGATTGGTGTTTTTACAGGCCAAATATGTCATACTTTGCATGCTGCAATGCTCCATATTTGCTTAAACAGTCTCCAAGTGAAGAAGGCTAATCAGAGTCCATTTAATTGCCTTCCAAATTTTTGAGAAGTTATCCCGGTATTACCAACTTTCAGTTAAAGGGAGGTCCAAACAGCTTAATCTTGGTCTCCCTAGGTTTAAATTTCCTGTTTTAGAATATAGAGAATGTTAAATCTGTCCAAAACAGCTTAATCTTGGCAGATTCTTAGATAGGTAGAGAATCAAAGGAGCCCAACAGTTTAATCTGGGCCCTCGGATGAAATAAGGGTAGTCTGTAGATAGGAAAGCATGAAAAGAAAAAGAGAATGATGGGTTTGCAAGTCTAAGTACACCCAAATCAAAAGAAGAAAAAATGTTAGGTAAGTAGGCTGGGTAGGTAGTTTTGAGGTTGCTGAATCTTAATTGTTGATCAGTTCCATATTTCCAAACTCCATCTTTACTCAGGACACAATCAGCAGGTAGTTCTATGCGAGAAACTCAAAAAACAGGTATAACTAACTCCCTTTCCCCATTTTTCCCCCAATCATTTACTAACTTCCCCAAAGGAGGTCAAGATCTGCTTGATACCTCTTAAGTTTCATCATTTTCATAGCAGTTGCTTGAGTAAAGATCTGCTTTACTCAAAGATGTTCCATACCCTCTCTGAAGAATGGTTCTATCCCCTTGTAACAGCCTAAGGTCTCCTAAACTTAGCGCTTTCTTACCATCTCCATATTAACCACTAACATTATTATTTAGCTCCCTATATTTTCCCATCCCCCTACTAATATTATGTAAATCATCCCCTATATAAATATCCCTCCCCCTGGTTGAAAAATAACCATAAGTACCCCCGGGAATTGCTCAATTTACCTGAAACTTAGCAAGAACCCTTACCCTTCAAACATCTTCCAAATACAATGCAAATACCTCTGAGGTGATCGGACCCCTTTCGAAGCCTCAAACGCCTTTCGCACCCACGTACTTCTTCCGATCGCAGCAAACCCCTTGCTGACTTCCTTAACACTACGCAGACCCTTGAAAGCCAGATCACATCGCAAGATCGCAATTTCTTCTCCATGCAAGTTTTGACCCATCTGTCGCCACCCGACGCGATATCGCGATATCGACGATCGGCGGTCGCAAGCACCAAACGTCCAATTGAACCACCCTGTCGTTCCCCGCCGATGCTATATTGCGATCGCATCAGAGAAGTTCATCACATCGCCTTCAACATCAGCACCTCGCCATGACATGTCTGTACCAGGGACCCACTGCAGGCTGACGTCATCCGCCGTACTGCTGACATGAGGCCGACGTTAGCAGCCAGAAAACCAAAAATTCGTGCAGGAAGAGAAATTGCACTTCGGAGCTCCAGAACAAGAAACAGAGGCAATTTTCGATGCGCGATTAGCGCGAAGCGCTAATCGTGCATCGTTGCGGGAAATAGGCCATTTCGGGGAATCTTGGGGGAATCTCTTGATTCCTTGGCCCATTCTGCGCCAAAAAGCCCGAAAATCGCCCGATCGTGCCAAATTGATCCGGTTTAAAGACAACAGAAGATCAATGACAGAGTTTAAAGTGTATCAGATCAAATCATCAGGTATCAAGTGTGTCAAAGAGTATCAGTAGACAGCGGAAGACATCAATGTAGCGGCAAAGAGTATCAGTGAAAATCTTAAGTAGTGGCCCAAACCAGGAGAACATTTAATACCTTCCATCTAAGTCACAGAAAGAGGGCGAAGCCACTCGAAGCCCTCAAATCATAATCATTGCACATTTAAATCGCACCAGAGCAGAACTACAGCTCCCAAAGCGCAATCATTCCAGCAGCACTGCATCAAGCCTCCAAGGGCCACATTGTAGTCTTTTCTGATCCAGCTGCCCCCAGCGCAGCCAAAAGGATTCACCTGCATTTAATTCCAGCAACACTTAGATTTTTGAAGAGTTTTTCTAGCAGACCTATCTAGGTCAATTGTAATGAACGTCTTTTCGATATTTTGCTTATATATACCACCCTGAACGATGTAGTGAGGGGTTGGTTGGTTGTTAGTAGGTTGGTTAGTTTGCTTCCCAGCATTGTCTCCCAGCAGAGACCCGCACTGTAACTGTCATATTTTCTATAATCAAAGATTGCTGAAAGCATGGATTGCGAAACTACTTGATGTGTTCCATTGGTCAAGGAATGATTACGGAATTCCTGTGCTTCTACATGATTCAATAAGTGTTTCTCTCCTCTGTTAATTTTCATGTTTTTACCACCATTCCGCTTTCTAAGTTGCAGGAAAAAAGAATAGCTTAAGATTTGTTTCACTACACCTTAAGTTCAATTTCTGCACTTTTTTATGTTTTCATCAGAAATAGCCATCAGCATGTATACTTAAATGATCTTGTTTACGTTGTTTCTTTCACATATGAATGAATGTTTAGGAATTCTTAACTGCTCCTAGATCCCCATTCATCCATTTCTCCTCTTTTTCAGCATGATGAAATGATTCTCCTTTGCCTTTCATCCCTAATTCTCATTCCATCCTTTCAGTAGATTGATAATTGTATCCTGTGTGGCTATCCCGCTCCATGATCCCCTTGTGACCAAGAAAACGCAATAGCAAGCCTCAATCCATGACTCCACGCCCAATGGTTCAAAACTTATCACACCTTACTTTGCCTCTTTGCTTGAGAATCCTACCTTCCATCAAATCACAAACAAAACACCCGTGAGCCAACAGCTAGCCTAAAATCATCAACAAAAGTTGAATCGTTAAAGAGAGAGCCCTCTCTGATTGCAGGTGGGCTAGAACCTGCAATCCAAAGATTTGTTTGTGGTTACCTCGGCCATATCCCTATAAGGAGCCTAGGGACAACCTGAGTGATAATAGCATCAATTCTAGTGAGAAACATGTTAACTGCTACTTCTAGAGAGTGACATTTCTCTATCAACTATAAAACCAATTTCTTCTTTGTTAGAAATTTCTTTGCTTCCAGGATGGTTTTTGTTATATCATCTACTCTTATATCATCCACTCATATCTATTTTTTGAATTTAGGAACTTTATGATGTTGTTGGTTGTAGCAGGCATTTCTCCCAATAAAGAAAAGTATAGTGGAAATGGTTTGCTTCGCTTTCTCCATCAATTCCTTTTACTTGAATATCTAGATACATGGCTAGATTTGATCTATTTCTTCAATGATATTGTTCCATATCATTTCTTTAACATGGACCAGTGTGTAGCCAATAGAGGACTCAGTTGTTGACTTCTTCCATACCTCTATCTGATTTTGAGCTTTCTATAGCTCTGCTGCATGAAAAGTCTTAGTCTTTGTTTGATGATCTTGTAGAAGATTGACTTGAGCCTACAATCTTTTGATCTCTTCAGTCTGGAGAGAAATGTTCTGTGTTGCATTTTCCAACTGATTTGCAGCATCCCCTATGCTTTTTGTAGAATATGTGACTGTAGGAATGGTTGTGATGGGGAGTGCTTCCAAAGGGACAATAAACATTTTGGCAGTTTGCTCCTTTTCTTTAATTATCTTTTCCATTTTTGTCTCCATTTGCTTCAACTATGCACTCTACTCCATGATGTGCTTCATCATGTCTTCCTTTCGTGTCTATATTTATTCAATATCCTTGGCCAGAGGATCTTCTATAGCTAGCAATTTCAACTGCTTCCTTAATGCTGCTATGTCTAAATTATTTTTCTTTACAAGATTTTTTGTAGCATTGATGTTTTCAGGGTCATAACCCACTTTGATTACCAACTCCTCCAGAGTTTAGATCTTGGTGTCTTTGGCAAGTGTAGAGACCTTCTCCATCTTCAGTTGTGATTGAACATTGGCTAATGTAACTTGCAATTTAGACAAACTCATAGCAGTGTTAGTGACAGTGGAAAAAATCATTTCCCCATTCTGCTTGTGCATATCCATTTGGTTAATGGGATGTATGTCTTTTACATCAAACTCAAATGATGTCTTCTTGTAGTCTGATGCTGCCTTGGGCTGAGGAACCTGTGCCTGGAGGAATGCCATTTGCATTTTACCTTGAGAACTAGAAGTCTGCTTCCAAAACTGATTGTAGGTGTTAATCTTCAAGGCATCATTCCTTACTTTTATCTCCTTAAAAATGTTAATTATACCTTTCTCTGTCTCCCCTGTAGTAGGTGTGCTGGTCTGCATTTGTTGTTGATCTTTTGAAGCCATGGAGGTCGTGGGAGAGAGTGTGTTTTGATCACCTACTAATGAGGAAACAAGTGGATCATTAGGGGTGATAATGTTCTCTTGCTTTGAATCCTTGCTAAGGCTTAGTTTGGAACTAAGCTTGGCCTTTTTCCTATACATAATTTTGAATCATTCATTAAAAATTTCAGTCCCTGAAGGGGACTCTTCTTCTCTGCTTCTCTTAGTTGTTTTCTCCTTTATGGTTGGAGGTTGTACTATAGAGGATGATACCAGCTGCTCTTCTACCTCTTGTAGGGTGTTCTTAGCCCATTCTAGCTATTTTTTATACTTATCTATCTCTGGTCTGACTGTGTGAAAATAGGCAATGAATTTGTTTTCCACTCTTAATTTAGAAATGACCCCCAATGGATCATATGACCAGGTGAAACTAAGGCTAAACTGCATTTATTTTAGTAGCTTATTTGCGTCTTCCCCTGCTACCCAGTTGTTGCAAATGAAAGGCCTTATATGTGTTTTAATTTTGAATTGGGACTTCTTCTTGGTAGCTAAAAAGTGGATCTCATCCATATTAAGCATTTGCCTAATGTACTCTAGAGAAAAAATCTTCATTGGGACGAGTTTAGGTAGCTTGTAAGGGGAAATATCACACCCAAATATTATTAATTCTGTATAATTCTGATAGATGTACCAATCCCCTGTCTAAGCTTGGTCTGATACCTGCAAAACCTTTCTAATTTCCTCACTGATCCTCGGTTCTGTTCTACTACTTAAGAGACTGATTTTTGGATGCGCAAACATCTCTACAAACTATTTGTATGTGTATTCCTTTTGTTCCTTCATCACTAGAGTAGTCCAAAAGATGACTGACTGTTGGTTCCCTTCTACATCTAGCTTTTTTAAAGCAAGATTTATGTTGTCTCCCTGAAAATATAAGAACATATAGACTAACACAGAAGCATACTTGAACACCTCCTCAGTCTAGAATTTTATAAACTAATCATGAATTGAATCTACAAGAAATTGGCTAAAGTTAAACATGATAGAGGGATTAGAATCAACAGAGAAAATGGACAGAAATCATATGATGGCCTCATCTACCCAATGATATGAGTAGTAGCCAAGGAGGTAAGAGATGCATGTGATAATGTTATTGGCTCTCTCAGGGAAAATAGAGGAGGGATAGGGAGGATTTTTCTTTGGCAATGGGGCATCTTCTGTCAAGAAAAGTTCCATAGTTTTGGCCCTCTTGGCAAAGTCCAATTTCTGGTGCAATTCAACAAGTGTTTCATAGGAAAAGGAGGTGGCATTCTCTACTATGGGGGCTTTCATCATCTGGTCTATGGCTTGAGGAGTGATAGTAAACAAAATTTCTCTAGTGGGGACAATGATGGCTCTTTGACTTGGAAAATAACATGCATGACACTTCCTAACAAACTTTGGGGTGTTGTGGGAATGGGGAAAATGTAGTGGGATAAATTGGATTCCCACAGCTGAATGTCATCGGATTTGTCTATGTATTTGTCCTTGAGCCAACAATACATCTCAAAAAGGTCAAATTCGTAGAGAGTTTCATGGGTTTTATGGTCTATGTCAGCCAAAGGGATGTGGTGAAAATCAATGGGAGGATAGATTAGAGGATTGACAGTTTTTTCTAGTCCCTTGTCCTTTGGAGGCATCTTCAGATAAGGCTAATGTAGTGGAAACTACATTACAAGCTTCAATACACATAGGGGACTTAGGATTTGAGGACAAGAGCAGAGGTAATAGGCTGAAAACGAGTGAGAAGATAGTGTCGTTGGCGGGTCAAAATGTCTGAGTTTGGTCCAAAAAACCTGTAACAGAGTAATAAAAGTGGCGATGTATGAATTCAGTAATTGGTTAATGAATGAAAGGGAGAATTATATAACAGTATAATTTTTCCATTGAGGGTGGCGCGGGCCCATTAGATTAACGACTAAACCATTTAATTATTCAACGACTTAGTTTTGGAGGGAGTGGATGTGGTTGGTAGAATCAACGGGAAAATGACATGGCGGAAGGTGAGTGGCAGGAGTGCAACATGTAGACAAGTGGTATCGGGAGGCAGAGAAACTACTTTTCGGGGGGGGAGGCAGAGAAACTATTTTTCGGAGGGGGGTGGAGGTGGTTAACAGTTTCGCTTGAGGGGAGTATGAAATATTGTAGTGTTGACACATAGGGGCAGGTGTAGTTTCAAATACTGCCCATTTCAGACCCCCCCGACGGTAAAGTTCAGATGGTGAGGGGGGCGAAAATGCTATGTGGGCCGTCGAACCTTGGGAGATGGGTGCATATGAGGTGAGAGGTGGCAGAGTGTTAATGTGAGGTGACGGGTTGTTAGGTGGGGTCAAATTAGAATTTTACGTTACACTATAATTCAAATGCCAAAGTTTTATAAATCAAATAATTAATCTCGATTAAGGAACTAATGGTATATTAACATAATTTGACATTTCCCAATGTGGCACATTTTGACTAGTAGCTTGTGCATTTATAAAAATATGAAATGAAGCCATGTCTTTTCCTTTTGCTTCGCTAACTTTTTATTTTTCTTTTGCCTTCTTTGTTTAGGGCAGCTAACACCTATCATTTTATTGATATGGATGCCTATAAACATTAAATTGGCCTAACATTTTAAGTTTTCTTTCTTTTGCACCCATATCCTAACTTAACATTTTAAAATTATTTTTGGCTAATATACTAACTTATCAAAACCAAATAATGTTACAACAGAACCCATTTGAATAAGGGGAAGAAGGCAGACTAATGGTCTCAAGAAACACTGTGATTTTTTTTCTATGCACAAGTAGTTTTGGAAAAATGAGTGAAAATGGAATGAAGGTTTCAAGGGAGAGGATATGGATGAAATGGATCTAAAAGCCAATAGAGTTCAATTTTTTTTTGTTCAAATAAAATTGGAGCCTTCAATTAACCGAAAACATGATTACCTATAGTACATGTCTTTACAAGTGCAAATACCAACAGAGTTCATTTGAAAAGAGGAAAGTTATGTTTTTTTGCTTGAAAGACTGTTAAACAATCATGAAAAGAACAACTACATTTTTGGGCTTGTCCTTGCAGAACTTACAACCCAGATTCTTAAGAGAAAGGACTGAGGAATGCACAAGAGAGAGGCCACCAGGGCCATGAAGGAGGCACAATGAGGTCACTAAGTTGCTCAGAGGATGAGCAACACTTTTAGCAGGGGGTATGATGGGCCTCTAAATTAGACATAAATTAAGGCCCATTGGACCATCCTTTAGCACATTAAACCTATCTTTTTGCATTAGATACTATATTTTTAACTTAAATATGTTCATTAGGAAGGTTTATGAATAATTTCATATTTGTGCCTAATATTATTTATTTTTGTGGAATATTATGAGAATATTGGGAATATTATGGGGATTTGGAGGAGGAGATAATTTAGGGACTTTCTCCTTAGTACGGGAGGATCAATATTAAATAATAAATCAACAAGATATTTTGAAATTATGGCACATATTGTGGAGCTCCAATGATTGAGAAAATATAGGAATGTGTTCCCTGCCATTTAATGCAGATTCCTAGTATTGGGAGCCAGATCCACTAATCAAGGGATTTTGGTGGGGAAAGCTTCCTCCTTTCACGGGGAATGATTCCTAATCATTTTTTATAAGTAAAAAGTCAAATTTTCCTCTAGGGGATATTTTTATTAGTCTTCTTGTGGAGAGAACTCATATTTTTGCAGCTCCACTTTCATTTCTTGCAGGGATGTAATTGTATTGATGGAAATAATGAATATTGGTGTCATGTTCAGCTTCTAAAACTTGGTATCCTTCATAGGACTCTGATTTTCCTTGGGCTTTGTGTTTCTAGGAAAACTAGTATTCCTAAAGAATGCTAGCCCTCTAGGTTTGGCATCTACCCTAGAAAAAATAGTTTAAAGCAATTCAATGATTTCTTCTATGTGTAACAGATAAGAGAAAGATAATGGAACCAACCTGGAACTTCCGTTTAATCCCTTGCTTGATATCTCTCCCCTTTGAAAACTTCTGCAACTACTCCCCATACTTAACATGCTTGGAGAGTACTTGCACAAGTACATCAATAAAGAACCATCAAAGCATCATGATCTATTACAACATAGACATTACAAAAACTGATATATAATGAACAAATGATAGCATTCACAAATGATAACATTCACAATTGCATAATCATATGGAAGAAAACTGGAAGAGCTTTATTAATAGAAAGGAGAATTACAACTAGTTGTCTAACCCAGCATCATCCTCCCAGCTTCAATCCTTCTTCACCTCATGAAATAGCAAGATCACTCCAACAAGAATACAATACTCTCTTCTCAAACTATCAGGACTTCCTTGCAATTCACAATATTCCAGCCTTCTAATCTCTTGGATTGGAGATCCATTTATAGATGTTTGCAAGGGTGTGAGTCATCCATGGGGTTTGATTAGTGTCATTCCGCTTGTTACAATTGGTTCCACAAGAGAAGGGATTGGAGATTTCCTAGATCCCTTATTCATCTTTGGGTGAATTCAAAGAGACAAGTGGCACAGGAGAAGTTTCTAGAAGATTCCATGAGCAACCAACTAACAAACTGTCTTCGACATTTGTCCATCCTTTCCCATCACACCATATAGAAGGCCTAAATAGTATGCATCACACCCTAGCAGTGTACCACTCAGTATGCATCACACTTTGCTAGTGGAGTAGTCAGTATGGTTCAATTTAGGCAATTTCTAGATGGTTTCTCAGATGGAACTTTTGGGGAGTGATGTATTTAGATGACTATCTTCCTTTAGGTTATGAAACAACTCTTTTAGGGGTTTATGAGCCCTAATACATCGACATATAAGTTTGGGGTTGATGTGCCCAAATATGTCTATAACAGTTGCCCCTAAAGCACAAAGTCGTAAATATTCATGTCGGGTGAAATGCTTTATCATGAGGATCCGAAGTTTCAAACTGGAAGGTGATTTGCATAAGTTACAATACAATACATCATCATAATATGATTTTCATGATCTAGATGAGGGAGGCATTCCCATGCTCATCTTTATAAATTTCATTTCATGTACATAGATCAGATAGTCGTCTGCAGATACAGACTTGTGATTCTACAGATATAGATTCGCAATCCATGATTAGGATGACCATCTATGTAGAGCCTTTGTACATTTGATGTTTTTATATCCCTAAATATATCACAACCTGGATGGATGAAACTAGATCTGGGGTCTTCAAACTCATTCAATCTTTGCTCGATGTACAAGTCAATCCATGTGAAGAGATGTTCTAAAGTCGAACATGAAAAGACAGCGCCTGATTACTAGCCAATGATGTGAGCTGTTAACATATGCGAGAGGAATCAACGATAATGATAATGATCCTCAAGGTACTACAGTAAAATTCACATGGTGTGAATACATGATCTGATGTCGAACACCACGCAAAATCTTTCAATCGAAGGCCATTGATGTCAACCTGTCACTAGAAGTGAGAAACTTGCCATTGATGTATGCAAGCTTCAAAGCACTGAAAGGGTTGTTTCTAAGTCAATTTCTTGGATAATGAGCTGATGTCGATAAGAAGTGACTTGTCATAGGAGGGCCTTGATGTATCCCACATCTACGACATGAAATGAAGCAAATGATTTATGGAGGTGAAAACAGACTGATGACACAAGGTTCAGGAATGGTGGTCATGAAAAAATGAAGGTAGGAGGTATTGCAATGTATGACTCATTAACTGGATGGTGATTTCTCAACTGAATGACTTCTCTCGAAAATGTCGGTGACACTAAGATGAATTGGTAGCATTAATCCCAAAAGATGGATGGTATGAAAGACCAATGGTGTGATGACCGGTGAATAGAATAACCCAACCCAACTCAATAATGGAGATGAAGTGAAAGTGTCAGGTTCAAGAGCGACTTGCTACCATAAATTCTTCAAGTTTTTTCCCTTTTTCCCCAACGGATTCGGCGATTTGTTTCTAGGAAAACTATTATTCCTAAAGAATGCTAGCCCTCTAGGTTTGGTAGCTACCCTAGGAACAACAATTTAAAGCAATTCAATGATTTCTTCTATGTGTAACAGATAAGAGAAAGATAATGGAACCAACCTGGAACTTACGCTTAATCCCTTGCTTGATCTCTCTCCCCTTTGACAACTCCAGCAACTCCTCCCCATACTTAACACACTTGGAGACTACCTACACAAGTACAACAACAAAGAACCATCAAAGCATCGTGATCTATTACAACATAAACATTATAGAATCAGATATATAATGAAAAATGATAACATTCACAATTGCACAATCATATGGAAGAAAACTTGAAGAGATTTATTAATAGAAGGGAGAATTAAAACCCAGTTGTTTGTTCCAGCATCATCTTCCCAGCTTCAATCCTTCTTCACCTAAATAAATAGCAAGATCACTCCAACAAGAATACAATACTCTCTTCTCAAACTATCAACACTTCCTTGGAATTCACAATATTCCAGCCTTTTGATCTCTTGGATTGGAGATCCATTTATAGATGTTTGCAAGGGTGTGATTCATCCATGGAGTTTGATTAGTGTCATTCCACTTGTTAAAATTGGTTCCATAAGAGAAGGGATTGGAGATCTCCTAGATCCCTTAGTCATCTTTGGACGAATTCAGAGAGGCAAGTGGCACAGGAGAAGTTTCTAGAAGATTCCATGAGCAACCAACTAAAAAACTATCTCGGAAATTTGTACATCCTCGCCCATCCCCTATAGAAGGCCTAAATAGTATGCATCACACCATGGTAGTGTACCACTCAGTATGCATCACACTTTGCTAGTGGAGCAGTCAATATGGTTCAATTTAGGCAATTTCTAGATGGTTTCTCAGATGGAACTTTTGGGGAATGATGTATTCAGATGACTATGTTCCTTTAGGCTATGAAACAACTCTTTTAGGGGTTGATGAGCCCTAATACATTGACATATAATTTTGGGGTTGATGTGCCCAAATATTTCTTCTTGTAGTAAACCTGTAACATCTTGTAGTTTCTTGTAGAATTTTTCCAACATGCATTTACTTGCCCAGATTCAGTCAAAAAGATTCGTTATTATCCCTTATGGTTGAATAAAGACCCCTGGGCTCTAAATAAATGATTAGGGAACACTAAATACCACTTAGGACTCGTGTCTTTACCCATGCAAAACATTTCAGTGATTTGGTTTAATAGACAGATTTATCAAATGGATAATACAATGATGATTGCCACATCCAATGGACTTTGTTAATGGACCTAAAATTTTAAAAATGTAATGGTTGACATAGTTCATAATATTTACTTTATTCAATCAGAATAGGTTTCTTTCCTTGTACTTTCTTTCTTGCCATAGGTTTAGTTTTCCATTTCTAGCATTTCATTTTC
Source organism: Pinus taeda (assembly GCA_000404065.3). Lineage (NCBI taxonomy): Eukaryota > Viridiplantae > Streptophyta > Pinopsida > Pinales > Pinaceae > Pinus > Pinus taeda. The sequence continues at coordinate 29,339 of APFE031403142.1, forward strand.
TGCAATTAGTTTAGGATTTGACTTTAGTACATGCACTCCATTACATCATGACAACAAAGGAAGGACACATTGTATGT
>APFE031403143.1:0-172125 GCA_000404065.3 Pinus taeda
ACGTCCGCTGAGACCAAATAATGATCTATCGGACCTAAAGACAAATTATTTATTTTGAGTTAAGATTTTATTCCTATGCTCAAAAAGCTTGGAGAGAAGCCTCCCGAGTTCACTATAATTATGGCATTGTAAAAGGCTAGGAAGGTCAGTATTGTAACAAAGGTTGTGAAATTGAGATCTAATGTGGTTGTATGCAGGGCACTCTAAGAGGAAGTGGTTTCATCCTCGATGTTCCTATTCTCACATATATGGAAGATCCTTTCCATCCATGGCATTTTAGGAACTGCCCAACGACCTGTTTCACTATGGAGCTCATGAGAATTCGTTCTAATCTTTGCTATATTAGTTTTCCTCTTTGAGCTAGTTAAAATAGAGAGATACTTTTGATTTTCTAGGGTGGGGTTGATGACCTTCTTATAATAACTTAATTTTCTTTTAGCTGTTAAATCTTTCTCACACCACATTTTTTCTTTGAGCTTAGAAGTAACAATATCTTTAATGTTATTTATGTTTTGCAATGCATCATTCTTGTTGATCTCCCAATAGTTTAACCAGGCCCTTGTGTCTTTATGTCACCCCCGATTGAGCCTTAGGTGGTTTTGGCTGGAATTTAAAGCCAGCTTAGGAAGTCTATGATTGTCTATGTTATTGAGTTTGTACTTGTACAACAGAAACCTAATCATAGCTAGGCTCTCAATAGAGGAAAGACCTGCTTCTATAGGGAGAATAGGATAGGGAGAAATACTTTTAATTTTCAGGTTATAAGTTATAAAATGCTTCTGGATTTTCTCAATCTTTCTCCATGATTCTTTGGAGATGCTGCAACCCCAAACCTCACAGCCATATAAGATAACTGGAGTGACTAAAGTTTCAAAGAGGAACTTCTTTTATCCCACATTACGAGGTTAGCTTTTTTACAATTATTTTCAAGACCAAAATAAGCTTTCCACCCCCCATTAATCCTTTTCTCAATGCTATGGTTCTAGTTGAGTTTGTGATGAATATCAATTCCTAGGTACTTGTAAGAATACACTTCCTCTAAGTTATTATTGTCATACATAAAATTAGCGTAAGTGTTCTTCTTAGATTTGATAATCATAACTTTTGTTTTGTCAGTGTTAACATTCATACCCATGGTAGAACAGAAATCCTTAAGAAGCTTGAGTTGTTTATCAAGATCAGGTGGGCACCTTGCGAAAAAAACAATATCGTCAGCATAGAGGAGAAGGATGATGACTATCCTAGCTAAGATTGTGCCATCACATCCTGCTTCCTCTAAATAGCCTTCGAGCTTATCGATGTAAATGCCAAATAGGGTAGGGGAGAGGGGGCAACCTTTTTTAACTCTGATGTTACACTTAATATCTTTCGACCACCCCTCATTGCTCTTTAGCTTGCCAATTACATTCTCGTATAACCTTATAGCGACAACTCTCAACTCGAGAGGAACCTTTAGCTCTTCTAATCTATTCCAAAGGTTGTATCTAGGAACCATATCGAAAGCCTTTCTAAAGTCCACAAAGCAACAAAATAAATTGGATTTATCATTACGACATTCCTCCGCAATGAACCTAAGCGTAACGAGGTGGTTTGTTGTTGAGTGATGCCTTCTGAAACCTACTTGGCCTTTAGCCCGCTTACCTTCACTTTCAAGCCATATGCTTAACTTATTTTCCAAAATACTACCATATAACTTGGCTAAGAGAGGGTTGATCATAATTGTCCAATAATTAGAGGAGTTTTTTGTATCCCCACTTTTAAAAATAGGGATAATGAGGCTCTTAGTCCAAGGTTTAGGGAACCCTTGCTTGACTGCTTGATTGAAAAGCTTGTGGATGTGGGGGATGAGGACAATACCTCCAATTTTTAAGATTTCCACCTGGTAACCTTCAATATCCTTAGCTTTCCCATTAGCGAGGCGATTAACCCCAAACTTAATGTCTTCTAAAGAGAAAACTTCTTTCGTTGTGAGTAGGGTTTCCAAATTATCCATGACATTTGGAGATTCAATAAAGCTTTTAAGATAGGAATCCAAATCGTGAAGAAAAATTTTTTATTTCTTTAGCTTTCCTAGTTAGAATCTGCCTTCCAAAATTTCTTAGGAGCTACCTTAGAGAGGTGTAAGAGATCCTCCGGTCCTTTGATGAATGTACGCCTCTTTTCCTTTTAGTTAGGGCTTTGTATATTTTTATCTTGTCCATTTTAAGAGATTCATCAACAACTTCCTTAATTGCTCTCCTCACACTTTTACAATCTTTGTCATACCATGGATTGGTTTTGCTATTTCTTTTTTTATTTGAAACTGTTATCACTCAGGTTTTCCTAGAAGTTGTAAGAATGGGAAATGGGGCTGAGGTAACCACAAACCAATCTTTGAGATATAGATTCTAGCCAATCTATACCCAGAGAGGGCTCTCTCTTTATGAATTAGCTTTGTTTTGGAAGATATTAGGCTAGTTATGAAGTTTAGGAATTTTGTTTGAGTTTGGGTGGTGAGATTCAATAGCAGAGGGGTAGGATTGACTAGTTTAGGCCATTGGGCTAATGGAGTAAAAGAAGATGGCTTAACTGGATTAGATTTCTTAACAAAGGATGGTTTTACAGAGCAAGATGGTCAAACAGGGAACAAACAGAGACTTAGAGTAAATGGAATGGTTTCAAAATGGGTGAAGAACAATTAAGAATCCTTCAACCTATTTGAAAAAAGGGAACTTGAATTGATTACTAACAAAGAGCAGTTAAGTATTCTTTAAGTAATAATAAAAAATGAAAGAATTAGAAAACAAGAGCAATTAAGGTTTCACTGTTTATTCTAATTCAGAAGAAAACATAGAGAATAATAACGTTTGAAGACGGAGTGCAATCAAGCATATTCTGAATTACTCTTTTTTGTTTATCATTTAGATATGAAACATAAATGATATAAGAAACAAGAAAAACTTTAAAACATAAGGTATATAGAACTTATTGATCCAATGTTTGTTTCGAGAAATCTGTGGAAATTCCTTTGCATTGATTCTTTATCCAGCAAGCCATACAAAAGTTTGGTCCAATCAACACTTTATTTCAAAATAACCAATATTACAGCAATGTATATGAATCCACCTCCAATACTCCAATTAAAGGGGTATTTATACAAAATATTTTACACAAAATATCTCATAACAGAGTGAGATATATTCTAGTGATGACTAATCATATTTTACAAGAAAATAGAGACAACTAGTCTCGAAGATAGGAGAAAGGTAAACTGATGTTGTGCTATTCCTTTTCTTGCTGAGTGTGCTGGAGGCAGGCCCTAGAATTTGGCTTGCTGTTGTCTTCTATGGTAACTTCGTGCTGGCTGCCCTGTTTTGACTGATACTCTTTATCTGCTCTGATACACTTTGACCTGATTGACCCCCATTCATCTTTGTTTATCTTAATATGGTAAATAGCATAAAATTTACCTCTTACTGAGGATAAATTTTCAGAATTTCCAACATGTCTTCCCACCATTTTTTCTCTAGCAATTTATGCTTTTGAAGTTTCCTTAGAGTTTCATCAGTCTCTGTATATCTGAAAAAGTTAGGCTGGATGGTGAATAAGTGCTTTACCTCATGCTCAATGTAGAATAAGTTCTCTACGCTGTCACAGAGAACTTGGCTTGTGGGGAGTGCTTTTACTCCTGATGCACTTGTTGATGAGCTAGCTTGATTGCCAGCATACTTATTCAATTTTTCTACATAATCAATATGATTCATTAATCTGTCATTAATGACCAAAGGACTTGGTAGCCCTTTACTTTGCAAAACTATGAACTTCTCCATAAAATAATTGATTTCCACTTGCATATCTTGGCATTTTCTCTCTAAGTTCTGCATCAAAGTTCTCTTGGTTAGAACCCTTTTGATTTCCAAAATGGTGTCTGTCCTGTCTGAGATGTCAAGTTCTTCCAGCTGTTCTTTATTTCTGTTATTCAAAAAATGTATAAGCCGATTGGCTTCCTTTGGCATTTTTCCTAACCGTGCTCTTGTCTGCTGAATTGCTCCCTGTGCTGCTTTCACTAAATCAATCTACTCATAGATCACTTGGATAGATGGCCACATATCATTTATAGACTGAATGATGTTAGCCCAAAGGATTTTCTTGATCTCTGCTAGGGGATTGTCAAAAGTGAGCTCTTGTTCTAATGTTTTTACTTTACTTTCTAAGGCTTTAATCTCCCTAGTTTTTTCCACAACACTTATTTTGGAGATATCATAATTTCTCTCTGCCTTAGCCAATTGATCTTTTACCTATTTCAATTATGTAACTTGTAATCTCATATCTTCCATGGCTTTTATTAATTCTTCTATGCTTAAATTAGCACTGCTTCCTGGTGTTGTTCCTGCTATTGATGTACCTGTGATTACCTCTACTGTGGCTACTGGGACGTTTGGAGCTAACGCTGTCCCAAGTGTAGAGGGGATTGCTGTTGAGACTATGGAGATTACCTCAAGAGGCTGAGAGGTCGACTCTCCCTTCTTTTCCTTTAGGGCTTTTTTTAATGCCTGCTCTGTATCATTCAATCTTTCATTAAGTTTCAAGAGCAGGTCCATCATCTCTTCTTCAGATTTCTGTTGTATAACTTCTGCAGTTTGTGGGTGCCTTGAAGGAGGTAGCTTCAGCTGTTTCCTTAGGGCGGCAATGTCTTCTTCCTTCTTCTTGATTAATGCTTCAACCCCTTTCACATCTTTGGGATTATGTCCCAATCCAATGATGATTTCTTCTAGTGATTTTATCCTATTATCCTTAGCCAGGGAAGAGTCTTTCTCCAAATGTAATTGAGCAGTTGTATTGTCCAAGGAATTTTGTAGCTTGTGGGCTAGCATTGCTTTGTCAGCCAGTGTGGAATAGACCATTTTGCCCAGTTTGCTTGTGAAGTTCAATTTGGTCCATAAGATGAATATCCTTGGCTAAGACCTCCAAATTTGTTCTAATGTAATCTGCTGCTGACTGGGGTTGTTGGACCTTTGGCTTAAAGTAACTCATTATCATTTTGCCCTCTTTAATGTCATAATCTGACATTAATCTCTACTGGTTTGTGGGGGCCATTTTCAAATACTGATTGTAAATTTGAATTCTTACAGGATCATTTCTGGCTTTTATCTTTGTGAATGTCTTTTTGATATCCAAGGCCTCTTTTCCTGGAGGTCTTTGTGATGATACTTCTAAACTTTGTTGTCTTTTCAGATCTTGCCTCTGTGAGCTAATGGATGTTTCCCCTCACGGAAAAGTTTGCTGGCTAACTGCTCTTTCTTCTCTGTGGCTGTCTGTAGTCTTTTCCATCATTTCCTCTTCTAACAGAGGGTTCAGTCTTTGTCTCTTGGTCCCAGGTTGTTCAGTAGGTCCACTGGCAGGGGTAGTGGTTTCCCTGTCCCTCTTTTTGTTCCTTTCCTCATTTAGAGGAGTTTGCAATATTGGACTTTCTGCTGCTTTGGTTGGAGCTGGAGGAATTGGCACTTGACTCTGTTCTTTGAACATTCCAGGCTGAACATTCATTGTGGGCTACTCGGTGGTCTCTATTTCTTTGCCTTTAGATGTTCCTATAGCTGGTATGTTGGCTTCTTGTGGAGGCTGTTGAGAAGTTCTAGCAGAGGATGTACCAATTGCTGATTTTTGAGGCAAATTAAATGGTACTTTTCCAAAAGAGTCCAGGTCAAGGGTTTTTTCAAGATCTCTCATAGCATTTTCCATTTTTTCCATCTCACTAATATCTTCTATTAGGGTCCCTTCTACCCATTCATCCAAGTTTGCAAAATTCTCAATCTCTGGGATCCTATGGTGGATATAGGGGGATAACCTGTTTTTTGTTCTTCTGTCACATATGAAATTGTTGGGGTCATATGGCACCCACCAAAACTCTTTCGTAATCTAAGGTGGTCTTCTAAAATCTTTTCAGCTTCTTTCCATGCATCCCTAGAATTGATGACAAAAGGGCCTAGCTGGTTCTTTATTCTTAGCTGAGCCTTCTTCTTGGCAGCACAAAAATGGACTAAATCTGCATTTATGATTTGTCTGAAATACTCTAGTGCAAATAATCTCATGGGAACATATTTAGGCAACTTGAAAGGGAAAAGTTCATACCCATACATTCTGATTTCTTTGTGATTTTTGTATAGATACCAATCACCTATCCTGTACTGCTTAAAGAGTTGTAGAATCTTCTTCATGTCACCAGTGATCCTAGGAGGGGAAACTCCTATCAACAGAGTGGATGATGGATGTACAAATAAGTCAATGAACTCATTATAAGTGTAAGGGCGGTCACAAGTATTATGGAAGATTGAACTCCAAAAGATCACAGACCTTGGATTTCCTTTTGAGTCCAGTTTCTTGATGGGGAAAGGAAAGTTATCAGACTGATGATATAACAAAAGGTGGTATATAAAAGAGGTGTATTTGAAAACTCATTCCCTATCTAAATTCAGGAATTGATCATGGATTTTGTTGGCAATAAAAGTGGCATAGTCATATTTGATAGCAGGGGGCTATCCTGGAGTAAAGATTGATAATAAAACTAGGGTGGTATCATTAATAAATTCACTGGAGTTAAATCCCATGATTAGGGATATCATGTCAACAATGAGTCTGCCATTTTTAGTGAAAAAAGTCTGCAGATAAGGAGGTGGACCTTTAGGCTGGTACTTTGGTTTCATGAAGGTATGAGTAATACGACTTATCTCTAATTTGGACAATTGAGATGCTTTTTCAAGTAGATACCCCATGGAAAGAGGAGAAAGGGGCTGAGTGGAGTGGAACTGTATCATTTCATTGATGGATTTAACAATTATGGGAAAAAAGACAGTTTGGAATGGGGACATAACTTCTCTATGGACAGGATCATAGTTAGCACAGTATTGATGGATGATGTCTAGGAAAACATGGATTGAGGGGAGGAAATACATGGGAAGGTTAGATTCCCATAATCCAAAAATGTCAGACTTATTTAGATAACTATCCCTGATTTACCAGAAGGCCTGAAGATGGTTCCTATCACCAGATAAATCTTTTATTTGAAAATCTTTGTTGGCTAGGGGTAGATAATCTAAGTCTTATGGGGTGCATTCATGGGCGTGACATTCAGGGCTATAGGGGCTTCCATATTTGGTTCTTGTGTATTCAAAGTGGAATTCGGGCTTTCTGTGGGAAAATAGACCAAACAACAGGTGTGGGGTCTTTTTATGGCAACTATAGACTATTTTTAGACTTGAATTTGGCCTTCTCTGGTAGAATTTTCAGTAAAAACTGCAATTGCAGTGTAAACTGGATAAATACTTGTGTGAAGGAGGAAAACTATACAGTGGCAGGTTGGTTGACAGGCTGCGAAGCTCGTTGTTGTAGTCTTTCTGGTCAGGTGGCGGTTGAGAAACTGGAACAATGGACTCGGTCGTTATTTTTCATGGGAGCACGGGACGCAGTGAACTACAGCGAAAATGACATTTTATCGTTTATTTAACGAAACTCAGGTTGGCGGTCCTTTTTTGCATTTATTGGGTGGATGACGTAAGCGGGATGTGACATTTTGTCATTATGTGGAGGGTGGTAAGCGGTTTGTATCGCACCGCTTTTGAGGCTGGGCAGTTTTGGGCTGGGAGCAAGGGTGCATATGGGCAGCGTGACGCGTGGCGGAGGTACGGGCTGAAAACCGCCTGGTGATCGCGAGTTAATGCGCGATCACCAGGGGGGGCGCGATATCTGTAGGAATTTACAGGGTAAGTTCCTCAGACAGAAAACCAAAAGGACACCGCTCACAAACAGATCACAGATCAATACACCAGTATTTTGACGTGGCTAAAACCCTCAGAGAGGGAAACAGTCCACGGCCTGAGCCAACGTGGCTACTACAGGAAATTTATTAATAAAAGAATGAAAATTTACATAAGCTTCTCTCATGCACGGTTAAGCTACAAATGACCCTCCATGCCTTTAAATAGAATTCATGGACCAATCGGGTGTCAAGCCACGGATCAAGTGTCGGTAATACCGAGGAGAGAATGAACCGTCGGATCACTACATATCGTGACCGTCGGATTGTAAGTTACAAAATGTACAACGGTAAAGAAAACACACTTTACCTAACGCTAACCTAACTCTATACTAGACCAAGTTGAACTTAACTATTCCTATGTGTCGGAATATCCTAACAGTCAACACATACGACCTGCCTAGATAACTTTGCCTTTCTCTCTCCAATGGGCAGAGGTGACCTAATCTTGTTACAAACCCCATCTATGTATGCCTAAAGAGGGCTGCAGTTTTAAAGTAATACAACTTTGTTGGTTGTTGATGCATCTATCTGCTCCTCATCGATCGTTGACTCCAAAGATGGATGTGCATCTGTCTCCGCCTCCATTATGGGCTCAACATGAGCCTCCAACTATTCCTCCATAAACAACACCTCATGCAAAACATCCTCACCATTCAGTTGTAGGGGGCTGCCATTTGGAAACATTATCATGGTTCCAGATGCCTCTGTGCCTACCGGCACCTTGTCAATAGATATCCTTATAGGCATGTGCTCCAACCTCCTTGCCATTGTCTCAACATGTGCCATCAACATGCTCTCGAATAGTGGTGACTCTAAAGTCACACTAGATTGATCTATGCCCTTCTCACAACCACCGAGGTTATATGCCTTGGGAGCAATCTCCTCATGCTTGATGCCTGGAATCACTTCCATGTAGTGGGCCTTACCCTTACTGCACCAATATGATGAGCTTGCTCTTAATCTATGCTTCTCCTTCAAATGGAAAAACTCCCCAAACAATATAACCCTCCTAATCCCAAAGTCCAAAGCATCACACTCATTTATCCCATCTGAGAAGGATCTTAGCAAATCTACAAAGGTATTCGACTCTCAATCTCTGGCTTATCCAAGAACTAAGGCATGGTGGGACAACTAGTCCGACCATACATATGTGTGTGGTTCTATCGAGTTGTGTGTGCATGTGTGGCTTCGTTCTCAAGTCCGAGACCCACCTTCTCCATGGTGGGCATGACCCTACTGGTTTTGTATTTGCATTCCCATCATTTGTTGCATCATCTCTAGAACCTGTTGGTTCTGCCTCATCAACTATTGGTTCTGCTACATCCACTCCTCTAGAGCTTCTCCTTGTACCCTGTTTATGCTCCTCATTGCTCCTGAGGATCTCGTCCATGATTTCCCGTGTACTCCTCCTTCCTTATGTCACAAGAATGTCCATAGCCCCATTAATCATTCTGCATGCATGCCTAACACCTCCATGATCTTGCTATCTTCCCCACAGCTGGCGAAGATCATGCTCTAATACCATTGTATTATTCCTAATGGAAAAATTAACAGTAATACCAAACAATGTGCAAGGAACAGCAAACTAGATAAAGAATCACAACCCAATGCACAGCACCATAGACACCAGCAAAAGATTTTGAGCCATTTTATTAATATACTAGAAAAGGGCACATAAAATGCGCTAAAATGATAGAACCTAGGATCGCTAGGCAAGCTAAGCAAAGCCCAGAAAAGATAGCCCAAAGCCAAATGTGGAAGTGTCCCTGGAATGCTTTGCGCACTACACAAAAATAATATGTTGCTAGTTGTTGGTTGTAATGTTGATCTCAGGGCTGAATACTCATTGTAATGCTCTGAAAATTTAGCCTCAGACTCCTCTCACAAAACATACAAAACCCAAAAATGGTTTGGGTTGAATCTAAATGATGAAGAAGCTCCCCAATGGGGGTGCAAATGGCTCTTTGGCTAGCTATATGCCCTATTGGAATTTTGCCATGTATACTACTCAAAAAATTATGAAACTTTAGCTATGGCCTCTCCTCCAAATACCCAAAAAAACCCAGAAAAAATTTGGGTTGATTAGCATTGACCTAAAAGCCCCAAAAAAGTGTGAATTGCCCATATTGGCTAGTTTTGCTCACTGCAGGGAAATCTTTACAACTTGAAGCCCAAATCGCTTGCTGAAATACCTCTGAGATTCCTGCAAAATTCTCCTCCAAAAATGAGTCCTTCCTTTAGTCCCTAACTCCCCCAAACTTTGCCTCCTCCAACTCCTGCGCAATCATAGTCCAATGGCTTCTGCGCACAGCCAGAAATAGATAAACTCGGCCCAAAAGATCTCCTCAAACTCTACCTTGCAAAATGCCACCAAACTCTAGCTCCAATGAACGAAAATCTCTCTGCAAACACTCAGATCCTCTAACCCATTGTTGCTACTGCAAATAATGCTCCATGAAATCCTCTGCGCCCAAGAAATGCACATAGCTGGGCAAACTCTTGCAATGAAGCTCAAGGGAAGCCCTGAATTGGACTCCCAAATTACCTCACTAGGGAGAAACTCAAAGTTCACCAAAATGAGGGTGGAATTTCTAGTGCTAAATAGCACTCTAGCCCTTGTGCTAAACAACTCCAAGAGAAGATGAAATGTGAAGTGTAATAGTCAAAAGATGCCCAACAAATGAGTCCATCCTCCTTTTTATAATTTCTTCCCGTGCTTCTAGACTCCCTTTTAATATTATTTTATTGGTGGGGGACATTTTCCACTAAGTGACTTTTGTCTCCATTTTAATAAAATAATATTTGTCGCCATTCTCCAATAGAACAATACTTGCCATCTTCCTCCAATAAAATCATATTTGCCCCTTTATAATTAATATTACCAAAATTGGGCAAAATTCCTCGGTGTTTCCCATGCTCGGAAAAATGGGGATATTACTAACTTTATGAGTTATTAAAGTCATGTGACTTTTTAATCACTTTATGAACTTCTAAAAGTACATTGTACTATGTAATATTAAAGTGACTTTATGTTTTTAAAGCAACTATATCAGCAAAAAGATACATGGTAAAAAAAGTAATTAAAGTAACTAAGGGGGCTCATTAATGAAGGGGGAGACATGAGAGGGGATCAATGTGAGATTAGATCTCCACCCTCGATCAGAAAAACAAAGATCTAATCTCAGCCCTTGATCATAGGGATAGCACTTCTCAACATTAGAGAGACCTAAAAGAAGGAAAAAAGGCAAAGAGTATCTCATTCTTCAGTGTAGTGTTGGAGAAGAGTAGAAGAGAGGAAGAGACGCTGAAAGGAGGGTGACATAGCAAGTGATTTGCAGCAAGGAGAAGGCTGAGAGAACAGAGATCCTACAGCATCTTGGAGAGACTCTAAAGCATCAAATCGAGGAGGCTAGACTGTATAGCACCCGAAAATCAAGGGCAGAAACTCAGCATGATTTTCAAGGGGCTGAAGGCAGAGACTCAGTGCAATTTTCGAGGGGGTACAGGCTGCATTAATTCTGGTCCAACATGCCCGAAAATCAAGGCAGAAATTATGGTCAGATGGCGTGATTTTCAAGGCAAAAAATCAGTCTGACAGGCACGCATTTCCAGGCAGAAAAGTTAGGCCTGGCAGCTTGAAATTCAAGGCAGATATTGCTGAGCAGTGACACGAACGTCATGCTAATTTCAAGGGACAGAGGTCTGACCTGTAGCACAAAATTCAAGGAAGATCAGTCTGGACAGTGGCACGAAATCCATGGCAGAGATTGGTGGACCTGTGGCACAAATTTCTAGGAAGCTGGTCCAAGTTTCAAAGAGGGAGATGAGTACTACTTGTGTAATTAATGTTGTAGAATTTTCTCCGAGATAAAAGAAAATAAAAATCCTCTTCAAACTGATTGTCCCTTTGGGGTTTTTCCAAGGTCGTGTTAACCAAAAATCAATGTCCAAATTTGTGTGTATGCATTAGTTATTTATCCGCTGAAAGTGAAAGTAAAAAATTAGTGGTAATCTCGAGTGTTTTAATTGCAATTTTATATTCATGTTTAAATCAGCAATGAAATGGGGTTTGGGCATTAAACATGATGTGAAAAATAAATTGAAACCAAGTGGGGCTACAGGACACTAATTTTTCTACACTGTCAAGTTGTCAACAATGGCAACAAGCAAATCCAGTTTTTTATGCCAAGAGATTATTGGATTTGCTTGAGTGACCAAAGTATATCAATGGGACTATGATAGCAACAAAGGAGTTGCTAGAAACTGAGTTTTGAACCGGCCACCTATCTAACCATGATTCAAACCAGAAACAGATCAAACCAGATTGAACCGGATTAAATAAACTGGATTTGGAAAAAATACATAAAATAATTAATTTTAATGAAAAAACTTATTTTTAAGATTACAAATCATAATTCCAAACAACTGATAGAGACAAAATATGGAAAATCTTCTCATCTATATAACACATAAGGTTTCATATATCAAAATGGCACCGAGTGCAATACATTTCAATGATATCATCAACAAAATACATAACCAATGAGGCTATAAATGGACTCTAGAGTCCAAAATCAATATCCTACAATGAGGCTCTAAATGGTCTCCATAGTTGAAAAACAATGCCACAACTCAAGCTACTAAGCCACTAGCCTACTGCAAATCACTGATCAACATGATCACTCATCAAACTCATAACCACTACTACACATGGGATCATCACCAAGAGCTACATAAACATCATCAAGACTTCTCAAACTCCTCTACAACCTCAATAGCAGTACTAGTAGTAGCATGAGCAACAGCACTAGGACTAGCAGAACTAGAAGCACGAGTGTCAAGCTGCACAACTACTGCTTCCCTCACGACTCACCATGTGCCATGCTTGGTCTTGGTTGTTCACTTCCTTTAGCTCCTAGTTCAACTACCAAATCTACATTGGGATCAACACCCCCAATTCCACTGGACAGCTCCAAGATGACAAAGAACCTCCAATCTTGTTATTGTTGCTCCAAAACTCAATGTTGTTGAAGAACTGTCCAAGCTCGCATATTGTCACCAACACTAGAAATCAAATGTGTGAAGCAAATAGGAGCTTAAGCATCATTTTATTAGGGCCAGATTTAGGACGGAACTTACCATGGTTTGCTAAAAACCACCTATGAGTCCCATCAACATGCCCAACCATGTGGGTTCCTAACCAGCCAGTATTTTACAAAATCAGTCAGCCAAGACAAGTTAGGTATTAAACCAATCGGTTTGGTACCCAATTGGTCTTGACCAACCTGAAAATCAGATTTGTTGGGCCGATTTGATATCTTAGGGAGCTAACTGGTCGGCTTGACCAATTTTCAGTTCGACTGGACCGATTTTCAGGGGAACAAAGTAGGTCTATGGGACTATGATAACAACGAAGGAGTCCCCAAAAATGAAATTATATTTACATACACAAATGAACAAAATAGTTCAATGGGAGGAGAAACAAATATATATATATATATATATATATATATATAGAGAAGAGAGAGAGAGAGAGACCAAATTTGCTCATGTATATAGCATGTAAGAGTGAATATAACCAAATGGCACCAAGAGAGATACATATGAAACAAAATAAATAAACATTAAGTCTCTATACAGCCTCCAGAGTCCAAAAAACTTCATGCTAAAGCATACAAGGGATAGCCAATAGCTAGATATCATAACAATCAATCAACAAACTCATCCCCACTGTTGGGAATGGGAATCTCATCTATATCATCATTATCATATTCATGAACATCCTTTATATTGAATCCTAAAGTGACTTGCATACTAGTACTTACTGCGACTATAGCATCATCTATCAAGCCCATCCATCCCAAGTCATCATCATCAACGTGCATCAGTTATCACTAACTACTCTGAGGGATCAATATCATCCAAGTAAATGGGATACATATCACAAAATTTTCCCAACAACTAATACTGTCCCAAATGAAAGTTGTTTTCCACAAAGGCAAGATCATTCAATAGGTATTGTTTCAAGCAATTTCTCTTCTTTCTGTTAACATGCTCCAACGTAGACTGATTGCACTCACACCGGAATGCACTGCAAGTTTGACTCAATATCCTATTTGTAAAATTTAGTCATTGAGAACAATGACTACCAAACGATTCCTACCAATTTATTGGAAATTAGTTTGTTACTTTGGCTAGAAGTTCAAGTAGTTTCAAAACAATGGAACTGCTTACCTTGTTGGCCTTCACCTCTTCCAAGCATAGTTAGGGTTTTGACAAGTTACCCCAAGATTACTAAAAACACCTACCTACATATGTATTTTCAACTAAAGTCTCTAATTGATATCCATGCAATCTAGGTAAGTGAAAAATCCATCTTTGACGTTCCAAGTTTATATTTTCAACTAGAGCCTCTAATTAAGAACCATGCACTCTAGGTAAGTGAAAAATCCATCTTTGACCTTCCAAGTTTAGCAAGTACAAATTCAGATTTGTAATGGTACCCTGGGTTCAAAAGATACTTTGTAAAGGTACCTTTCGTTTAAGAAATACCCAATGACATCTATATGTCAATGGAATTGCTTGTTCCATTTATTATTAATGATCACAAAAGTACAGTATTTCTTTATCGTTGTATGTTGCCTTTATCTATGCTTTCACCCAATCTATGGCCTCATAAATGTAAGCCATGTCCAATTCATCCCCATCCACCATCCACAACACCTTAATGACAGGCTCAAGTACTTTCACAACCTTTGATGCTTTAGTCCAAAAATTGTCCACATAAATGCTTTTACTAATTTCTTCCCCATCATTATTACAATTCTTCCATGATCAATTCTCTTCATCACTATAAAACATCCTTTTCAAGTAATGTGCTCAAGGAAGAAAGATTGCAAAGTGAGGAAGTTCATTGCAAATATGGTGATGGTAGGCCTAGCAAGCTCCCTGATCTCTATGTTTTTCCTTATTATGTTCTATATCCATGAGTGGTTGTAGATATATTTGGTAATGCTCCTAGCATGATCTACAATCTTCACATTGTTGAGAAATCTAGGGCAGCTAGATTATGTGTGATTTCTCTTTTCTTTGATAATTGTTTGTGATGTTCTTTACATTTAACTTCATGTACTTGTAATTTGCTTCTTATCTCGATTATTATGATGTTCTTAAAATCAAACAACTACAAAAACATGAATATCAATACAACAAATGGACACAAGATGTAGGTTGTTAGCCAAGGCCAAAACCTCTCCAAGAGATGGAAAACCCACAAGAAATTCTTCTCTTCTTATAGAATCTTCAAATGACGAATTCCAAGACCTTTAGACCCAAGACTGAGACCCCTCCAAAACCAAGTCAACCCCTTTCTTGATGAGCCTATCTTAAACAGTTTCCAGTGACAAGTTTCAAACCTCAACTGTTCTAACTTTGATTCTCCAACAACTTCTACAACTTTGACCCCCAGCGACTTCTACAACTTTGATCCCAACCAACTTCTGCAACTTCGACCCCCAGCGACTTCGCACATGTGGGAGAAAGAGGCTAGTTTAGGCCTCCTTTTCTTCTTCACTTGGCTTTCTTTATCTTTCTTCGTCAAATGGATAGTATCTTCTTTTTTGATCAAAGATTTTGGCCTTCTTTAGACATCTAAATTTCCGTCCTTGTAGCTGTAAAAACCCTAGCTTCTTCTTCGCACATGTGAGAGATATATACCCAAAAACTTCATTTTTTTTGTCTTCTAGTCTTTCCTTGATCTTTGCTTGCTTTTTGGACTTCTTGTGATCAAACTTCCTTGGATTATCTCTTTCAAATGAGGTCAATTGCTTCTTATATATAAGCTTCTAAGGAGCACGAGTTACCCCTTTATGACGCCAACTTCTTCTCTGTACGTTGTCTTGGCCTTGGAGGGACACCGTCACATTTTGACTCAACATAAATTCTTTTGATTTGATACAAGATGCCCAATAGGGTCTATTACATATCACAATGACTCTTTTGACTCCTCGACTCTATGACAAACCTAGAAGCATACAATGGGTGCTTTGACCTAAAACAAATTAACTTTGAGAGCATAAAACCCCATGCTTTATAAATGAAAATAATATTGTTCTCTCTTTACATCAAATATATAAAATCAAGAGTACATGAGATATTCTGAAGATTGAACCTAGTTACGTTATTCAACACTCCCTCTTAACTAGGGAGGTATTCATAATACATTGATGGTACATGGACATTCTCATATTGAATAATTCTCATAAGAAGAGTCAAATTGGTAAGCCATCTCATAAGCTATCTTTCATCTTATATCAGTGCATCTCATCATATCAACTGACATTATCATATAGCAAGGCCTTGACCAACAATTCTATCTCTCAACTAGATTAGAGCACAACGTTGAGGAGATAATGACTTATAGACACCTTCATCATTGTCTCTCAAGGCACATACCTTATCCGGATGTTCACAAGGTATGTCCTTTTAGGACCATTCCCTTCTTGTATTTACACATCCTCAAGGAATCTCCAATTCGACTACTCTTGCCTATTGGATGCCCTACCTCATCCTCAAAAAGTATCAATATCAATCTTAGATGCTTACCCAATCCTCCATTCTTTCTTCATGATTCAAAGACAAGAATGATGTGTCTATCTCTCCCTCTCAACTAGGGAAGATCTATTCATTCCTTTGCATGAAAGGAATATACCCAAGCTCCCTCTTAACTAGGGACTTGTTTCCAACAATAGCTATCTATTTCTTCATGGAAATCATCATACTATGAGGTGCTTGTAAGGCTCCTCTTTCTGCATCATCATCTCATGAATAAGATTCAACTTCTACATCATGGAGCCATCTTCTTCCATAACTTCTTTATAGATATTCGACCATCTTTCTCATCACTTTCCCTCAATGAAACATAGCGGTGGACCTATTACTGCTAGTCATGTCATCCTTCTTATCATCGAAAAATGACCTTTGTCATCATCTGGTAATCATTCATATTGCTACCTCTTCCAAGTCATGTGCCTTTCAAAATCATTCATCAAATTTTATGTGCACTTAAGTGAATTTCTATAACCTTCCGTTGGTAGCCCTGTTCCAATCCAACCAAATGCTTTCTTTCAAAAATAAAAACATCAATACTAAGCCAAAACTACCTCTTTATGATGGCCTTTTGTCAAATCATCCGCTTCTACAACATCAACATCTCTTTTGTATACTATACAAATCCATCTCCAAGACATTTATTACCAAGGTTCTCCTACTATACTTACCAGAGTCTTCAGAGTTTCTTCATAGAGATGTTATAGCTAGTCCTTCTAACTCCTCAAGGGAATGCAGAAGTTGGAAGACAAGCGCAGGAGCTTATGGATAAGGGGCTAATCAAAGAAAGTCTTAGTCCATGTGTTGTACCAACAATACTCAGTCCAAAGGAAGGAGGTGAATGGTGAATGTGTACAGATTCCAGAGCTATAAACAAGATCACTATCAGGTATAGATTTCCTTTCCCACGCACGGATGATTTGATGGATTCTTTGAGTGGATCCAAATATTTTACTAAAATATATTTGAAGAGTGGATATCATCAAATAAGAATTCGAGAAGGCGATGAATGGAAGACTGCATTTAAAACAAACAGTGGGTTGTATGAGTGGTTAGTGATGCCTTTTGGACTCACTAATGCACCTAGCACATTCATGAAATTAATGAATGAAGTTTTGAAGGAATATGTAGGCAAGTTTGTTATTATTTATCTTGATGATATTCTAGTTTTAGTAAAAGTAAAGAACATCTAGAGCATCTTAAGTTGGTTCTAAGAACTCTGCAGAAAGAGAAACCACTGATAAACCTGAAGAAACGTAGTTTCATGAAGGAAGAATTAATTTACTTCGGATTTGTAGTTTCTAAAGAAGGACTGAAGATGGATCCAGAGAAAGTCCAAGCAATTTGGAACTGGCCTATTCCCAGAAATATATTTGAGGTAAGGAGCTTTCATGGTCTTGCAAGTTTTTACAGAAAGTTTATCAAAGGCTTTAGTCAGATTTATGAACCAATTCTTGAAACAATTAAGGAGATCAATCAGTCATTCGAGTGAACAAAAGCAGCAGACAGAAATTTTAAATTGCTGAAGAAGAAAATCACAGAGAAACTAGTTTTGGCTTTACCTAGTTTTGAAAAGGTATTTCAAGTTGAAACAGATGCTAGTGGAGTTGGAGTTGGCGCAGTTTTGAGTCAAGAACAGAGACCAATAACATACTTTAGTGAGAAACTGAATGAAGCTAAGAAGAAGTATTCTTCTTATGATAAAGAGTTTTATGCTATTGTTCAAGCCTTAAAAAATGGAGACATTATTTGCTGCCAAAGGAATTCAAATTGTATTCAGACAATCATGCCTTATAGTTCATCAATAAACAGCCGAAATTGAACCAGAAACATGCCAAGTGGGTAGAATTTTTGCAAAGCTTTACTTTTGTGATAAAAAACAAGTGCGGTAAGTCAAATAAAGTCGCTAATGCATTGAGCAGGGTAAGTTTTATTGTGCAAGATTTCAAAGTGAGTGTTGTAGGATTTGAAGAAATGGTTGAAATGTACAAAGATGATGCAGATTTCAAAGATATCTATGCAACAGTTCAAAA
Organism: Pinus taeda; assembly: GCA_000404065.3. Taxonomy (NCBI): domain Eukaryota; kingdom Viridiplantae; phylum Streptophyta; class Pinopsida; order Pinales; family Pinaceae; genus Pinus; species Pinus taeda. The sequence continues at coordinate 18,433 of APFE031403143.1, forward strand.
TCCAATAGTTCATAACAGAAGTCAGTGCATGGACTATCTCATTCAAGGAAAAGAAACAAGTTGTGTATTCCCAAATGTTCTATGAGGGAAAACATAATAAAGGAGAAACATAGTGGAGGATTATCTAGTCACTTTGGACAAGATAAAACCTTTGCTCAGGTGAGTGCTTTTTATTATTGGCCAAAAATGCACACTGATGTTAAGAAATTTGTTGAGAAGTGCATGATATGTCAGCATGCTAAAGGAAGGAGCCAGAATATAGGATTGTACCAACCATTTTCAATACCAGACCGACCATGGGATGTAGTTAGCATGGATTTTGTTTTGGACTTACCTAAAACTCAAAGGGGGAATGATTCTATTTATGTTGTCGTAGATAGATTTTCCAATATGGCACATTTCATTGCTGGTAAAAAGACAAGTGATGCAACACATATAGCTAATCTATTTTTTTCAGAAATTGTAAGATTACATGGATGGCTTGTAAGTATTGTGTCTGATAGAGATACAAAGTTTGTAGGGCATTTTTGGAGAACTCTTTGGAAGAAATTGGGAGCTAACCTCAATTTTAGTTCAGCATACCGTCCTCAAACAGATGTACAGACCGAAGTAGTAAACAGGAGCTTGGGAAACATATTGAGAAGTTTAGTGTATCAAAATCCTAAGTAGTGGGATTTAGCACTAGCTCAAGCTGAATTTGCTTATAACGATACTCCAAACCGAAGTAATGGAATGAATCCATTTCAGATTGTTTTTGGAATGAATCTAAGAGGTGTGTATGAGCTCAGAAATTTGGGTAAACAAGAGACAAGAAGTGCAAAAGCTAAAGAGTTTGCAAAGCAGATGCAAAGACTACAATAAGATGTCAAAGGCAGATTGTAGGAAAGCAGCAGCAAATACACAGAGGGTAGATACGAAAAGAAGAGAGAGAATTCCAAGTGGGAGATTTAGTGATGGTGTATTTGAGAAAAGAAAGATTCCCTGCTACGACTTACAATAAACTAAAAATGAAAAAGATAGGACCATGTAGAATTAAAAGAGAGTTTTCAAGTAATGCTTATGAAATTGAGTTTCCATAAGGGATTGGAATATCACCTATCTTCAATGTTGCAGATTTGTATCCATACAAAGAGGCAGAGACAGAGCTATAGGAGGAAACTACAGGAGATGAAGTTCAAACTGTGAACTAGGAAGAACAAATGCAAAAGATAGCTAAGAAAGAAGTGGAAGTTGTTTTGGAGAAAAGAGTATCCAAAAGAACCAGAGGACAGGCTTATTTCCAATATCTAGTCAAATGGAAAGGAAAGCCAGTGGAGAATGCTAGCTGGTTGACAACAGCGGAATTGCAGAAGTATGGAGTAAGTCCTGAAAGTTTGAAGGACGATTCTTTTCTTCCCCGGGAGTCTGATGTAGGAGCATCTGGACTTAGCCAACAATGTGAAAGATTGTTCACATATTGGGGCTAAACAAGTTGAATTTCATTGATTGGTCAAAAGTCAGCTTTATTGAGAGGGTTTGATCTCTCAAGAAATAAGTTGTATTTCATTATTGTAATAGTTAGAAATTGTCTTATTTTAGGTTCAAAGGTAAGTTGTTAGCATAGGTGTGAGGTATAGCTAGGAATTAGAAGATTTGCTATTAGATGTATTAAAAATAGAGATTGAGTTCTTAGGCATACTTAGAGTGATATCCGATTGATAAAAGGAAGGAAAAATGTAATGAAAAGAGAGAAGATTGAGGAGAGGATTGAGTGGAGCGAGAGCAAAAATAATGTGTGGATTTCATAAGAAACAGAGGTCTTTTATTTTGTTGTAATCAGGCCCAAGGCAAGGCCGAGACTCTGTAACTCTTTTATTATGAATAAATTGTTGTTGTGCGCGTAATTACATATACACCCTATGGAAATCCTCGAGTGCTTTGTTTTCTTTGTATTAGGGCAGAGTGTTATTTCCTTTGTTTTTCTATGTTTATGCCTAAATCACAGAATGGACAAAAGTCGGAGGCTTTTTATATAAATCTTATTGTTTGATCCGCTTTAACCCTGACCATTGGATCACCGATATCGGGTCGACGGAGTTTATTACATCGTTTTGTTCCCGCAAGCGAAAACCCTGACTTACACTAAAAATTGGCACAAAACAGAGATCGGATCCATGTTCGGACATGAAATATTATTAACGAGAGCCTATACATTATTGGGTCCGAAACACTGATCAGATCGGCGCTTTGAAGTGCAAGGAGTCTAGACAGTGGGCATTGTGATTTGCAATCGGTCGATTCAATCATGGCCATTAGATCGTGAACTAATCGCAACCGTTGGATCACGAAAGCGGTCACGCTACAGTGAATGGTATTTCGGGCGCCTTAAAGCTTGTACGATGTTTTGAAGGGTCGGCACCCAATCCCAATGAACCTTTGACACATAGCCACAGAGGAGAGATAAAAACCATTTATTAGGCGGTAAACCCCCAGCTTATTGTCTCACCCGAAATCTCCGACAACCATCAAATCTCACAGGTCCAAATCGACGGCCACAAAGGATCAACGCGTTGACTTTCGGTGTACGACGAGCGCGATGATCTAAAAAGATAAATTTCATTATTTTTTGTTGTTTTCAAAGGAATTCCCATATAAAAGGGAAAAAGGTCGGGTTATATTTAAAAGGGAACCGCAAGGTGATTACTTGGGTTTTCATGAGTTCTGCTTCTGCCTGCGTCACCTAGCCACAGGTGAAGGGGAGACTTAACTGCAGTTGAAAGAGAGCCCTAGTAGCAATTAAGGAAGAGGTTTGGCCGCAGTCCAAGGAGGCCCAAAATCCGTAGTCAAAGGAGGCCTAAATCCACAACAAAGAGAGGCCTGATCCGCAACTATGAGGAGCTCCAATACATAGCCAAAAGGGAGCCCTAATCTGCTGTTTAAAGAAGCCCTAATCCATTGTTGAAACGAGGCCCTAAACTGTAGTTAAGAGAGGCCTAATTCGTAGCAAGAAGGAGGCCTATGACGCAGACAAGAGAGGCCTAATTCGTAGCAAGGAGGAGGCCTAAGACGCAGTCAAGAGAGGCCTAAAGACGCAATCAAAAGAGGTCGGATTTGCAACAATTGAGGAGCCCCAATACGCAGCCAAGAAGAGACCCTAAGTCGCAACAAGAGAAGCCCTAAAGCAACTAGAATAAACTTGCTGACAGCATGAAAGAAGCATGAGTTGCTGCAGGTGACAGGATAGTAATAGAGGCTATGTCTAGGCATGGGTTAAGGACTTGTTTGGGCCTGTTGAAGGAGATCGCATCTACATCTAGCCGCTTTGCTAGGTTGCAAGCCATAGCAAGCAGCTAAGGTTGTTCCAAAGCAACATTGAGGTGTACATTGCTTGTAGGAGGCAGCGTGGACAAAGGGGAGACTCTCCTAGGTGGACAACAACCCTAGAAGGGCTTAGTTTGCTGACAGCATGGAACGTTAAGGATTGTATATTGTACCCTAACCAGAATTGCAGGAACAGCAAGCAATCAAAGGAATGTTGCAGCAGTGTTATGTGGAGGGCTACTAGATTGATGATCTAATAAAAGGATATGCTACAACGCTCTTAGTGAATGTTTGAAGACTGTCATAAGAATTTAGGGTTGCATCTTAGAACAGTCATCATTAGCAGAACGATGGACATACTGTTGTCATAAAATATCTGATCTATATATTTGGACTATCTTTCTCTCTCTGCTAAACTATTGAAGAATATAAGAACATTTGATCAAGGGTTTCCCCACATTGTGGTTTGTCCCTAACTGATGCCACATCTTATGTCCTCTTATCTTGACTTGTCTTCTACTGTTTATGTTTATGTTCTATTTGCATTTTACTATCATGCTGATGTGATTGCTAATCTGGAAATTGATATTGGGCCTATAAAAAAAAATGAAGCAAATTGCTCTTAAGCATAGAACATACCTAAAATAAACAAGTACTGATGAACCTTTTTTTTATTAACAAAGATTCTTGTGGAGGATCTTGATGATCCATTTTCTGCAAATACGTCATTCTAATCATGATGAGGTGTGATGAGATCTTATCTTCCAATATTGCTAGACGACGTGCTTCAATCATGCAAATTGCTAACTTTGTTATCCTTTTATGCTTCTAATGTGATGGCGTCTCAATACTACTACAATGCATCGTACCATTAATGCTTGTTGTCTCGAAAATAAATTTAATGTATGAGAGACCTTTAATAGTAAATGTCTTCCACTTCTTTCTTTTTTTTCTTTCTTCTCTTCCGGTTCTTCTACTTCTTCAGTCACATGGGCTTCACTTCTTTCTTTCCTTTTCTTGTTGCCCTTCTTGAGTTTAGGACAATTCCTCTCGTAGTGCACATATTCTTTACATTCGTAGCACTGAATCTTAGACATGTCAACTTTCTTTTGAAATCTCTTTCGAGGTTCAAATTTCCCAAACTTTCCTTTCTTCCTTGACATAGTTGCAAATGCTTGAGTTTGCTCATTACATTCAACGTCATTCTTTGCTTTTAATATGGTTTCTTCAATATTACATAATGCCCATAGATCATTGAATGATGTAGCTTCCTTCTTTGCATAGATGCTTGATATAAAGTTGCCCCATTGATTCGGTAGTGCATTGAGTACACAAGTGCTAATTTCTGGATCTGACATTGTTTCTCCTAGCTCTTGTAGTCGATCTTTAATTTGAGATATCTTCATGAGTTATGAAGTTACCCCTTATTCCCTTGATGCTTTCATTTTGTATAATTTGGTTCTTAAAGATATTATTTCCCCAGTTGTACTTACAAAGTATAGTTCTACTAATTTGTCATAGATCTCTTTTGATGTCTTTAATTTTGCTACAAAGGGAATGAGAGAATCCTTGATAGATTCAATGAGGTTCTTTAAGCCCTTATTTATCCTTTCATATATTTTGATAATGCTTGAGATCGTTCTTGAGGAGGCTTTGTGATGGAGCCTTTGACAATCAAAAACTTCTTTTTCTATGAGAATCAAATCTATTATTTTCTTCCATGCAAGGTAGATTGATGTCCCAACAAGTTTATCGTTCTCCTTGATGAAAGTAATCATTTGATTTGAAGGTAGAGACATGAATATAAAGTACTTACTTTATAAATGAAGATGCCTCCTTAAAGATGATGTCTTCCACTAGAGTGTGAGATTTAGAATGAGGTAGGGATGACAATGCTTCTTCTTCAAGATGAGAAGAGATGTTCTTATTCCTTCAAAAATGCTTGAGGTTTGCTCTTTTCTTCAATATGAGGGAGATCACTTTGATTCATTTGATGATGATGATGAACTGCTCTTGTTGCTTTCTTTTGATGATGATGTGGAATGTGGAAAGCTTCCCAAGATGCTTCAAGTGTGTAAAGTCTTTCTTTCTTTGAGATGGAGGTAGGGTCCTTGTGATGTGATGACTAGATCTTCTTGATGCTCTTCCTCTTATATTTGGCCATTATGTATACTCTTTAATTGAGTGGTCTTCAAGTTGCCTTTCCTTGTCACCATAGTTGCCTTTCCTCACCTTGGTTCTTTACCTTTAACTTCTTGTACTTATTAATTGCTTCTTCTTATCTGGATTATTATGATGTTCTTATCATCAAACAGCTACCAAAACATGAAGATCAATAGAACAAATGGGCACAAGGTGTAGGTTGCTAGCTAGGGCCAAAACCTCTCCTAGAGAGGAAAACCCGCAAGAAATTCTTCCCTTCTTATAAAATCTTCAAATAACGAATCCCAATGACCAAAGAATAAGACCCCTTCAAGACGAAGTCAACCCCTTTCTTGATGAGCCCTCCTTAAACAACGTCCAACAACAAATTTTGACCCTCAAGAAACTGATGTAACTTTGTTAAATTTAGGTATGTTCTATGCTTAGAGCAATTTACTTCAATTTTTCATATTATCCCAATGACAATATTCAGATTAGCAATCACATCAGCATGATAGTAAAGTGTAGATAGAACATAAACAGTAGAAGACAAGCCAAGACAAGAGGACACAAGATGTGGCACCAACAAAAGACAAACCCCAATGTGGGGAAACCCTTGATCAATTCTTCTTGTATTCTTCAAAGTTCAGCAGAGAGAGAGATACTACATATATATCAAAAGACAACACTTTGACTTGACTATTAGAATATGTTATCTTAGTGATTAATGCTCATTCGAATAAGATCGTATGTGATCTTATTAGCAGTTTCTTAGAAGAAACTTGTTGTTTCTATTTCTTAGTAGAAACTTGTTGTTTCTATTTCTGTAAATACATTTGTATTACTTATTAAGCTTCATTTCTCATTGTAAATCAATTCAATTCATTCATTGATTATGTATCAGAGCTTGGGTATTTTTTTCGAAATAATTTTTCATTGTTTGAAAAAATTTGCTTCATTTCGAAATAGCTCTCTAGGAGTCTAAAATTTTTTTTACTGGGCGTCATAATTTATGAGCCGCAGTTTTTCCGAGGGTTTTCATACCAGAGTTGTCCGTGTAGTGTTGGGTCGGATTTGGTTTTCTTTCGGGTTATAGCGGGTGTGGATTTCTACGTTGCAAGGGGTTTCGTTCTAATTGGCGCAGTAATCGAAGGATTTTCCCGCTCTTGTCCTGAGATCTCCAATGCCTGAAGTAAGCCATGGAGATCGAACTTGTGCGTTTCATCGTTTGTCTACATTTCGAGACTTGTCCCAGTGCCGATTGTCATCTCCTCCCAGCATCGGCTGACGATGAGAAACACGTCAACGCCATCAAATGTCGCGGTGGCACCGTGCTCGGCCTCAAGCTGGAAAATATCTCGCGAGTTTATGGCATTCGCAGGGACAGAATTCGTGGATTTATAAGGGCCAAATCTCCCGCTGCTGAAGAGGCCAAGTTTACCACTGCTGGAAAGGGGCCAAGTTTGCTTCATCTTGTTGGACAAAGGCAGCACTAAGAAGGGGGTTGACTGTCACACTGTGGGCGAAAGTTTTGCCATCATCAGAGGCTAAGACAGTTATCTCTTGTTCGCCGAGTTAGCAATTATCAGAGGTCTGTTCATGGGCTGAGTTTGTTGTGTCTTGAGTACGAGTTACAGCTAGTCTTAGGGAGGTCAATTTGTTGTCTATGAGAGACAAGTTTCCCCCCATATATTCCTCCTCCCGTCCTGGCATTTCTGCAAAACCACTGTCCACCACTCGGCGGTTTTCCCAGTGGTAGTTTCTAAGCGCAGTTTCTATTGGCTGAGTAAACTTGTTGTATGTAGAGAGGCATCTCCTGGTTTACATGTTTTGTATTGCGGGAGGAGAGTACATTTTGGTGTCACTATTGAAGCTTATTGCAAGGACGGAGTTCATTAATTTGTTGCCACCGAGTTTCATCATTTACTAGGGCAAAAATAATTAGAGAAAAGGAGGACGAATTTGCTCAGTGCGAGGAAGCTAAAATACATCAAGACGATGGCATTTGACGGAGATTTCTGAATTTGTGCCTTGACGCACAAGGAAGCTGCAAGGCGTTCTCACCGTCCGGAAACGAAGCGTCACCAATACCCACACCCTGCAAGTCGATAATTGTGTTTTTGTCCAACAATACCTTTGTCAACCAATCCACGCAGGCACGTCCAATGTCCAAAGCTTCAAGCGGGATTTTTTCTTCAAAGCTCTACAATGGGCTCCACATCGATCTTTTCTTCCCGCACATCAATTCTCCAATACAGTTTCAAGTCCAACGTTGCTTATTCAAGACAAACGAAACCGAAATTCTAATTCTGGTGGCTCCAGCTTGAGAATTCGTCAATTATTGTGGTGATTTTTTTCGTGGTGATTTTTTATCGACCAAGGTATTTTACCTTTTTCATTTGTCGAAAAATTTTTCTAATTACAAATTTGATGTGGGTTTTGTGATATCTCAACTAGGTAGTCGTCAAAATTTTCTGGGTGCATCGTTTTTCGAGCCTCAATTTTCGAGTTAACGGATTTGAATTTTGTTTCCAACACCTGTCAGATTTTGTCTAGATTAGCCAGTATCTGCATTGAAATTTGTGCCAAACTCCTTTGTTGTTTTCTGTGTCTTGGGAAACGTGCATATGGCCTCGATAACCAATCTAATGTGGGAAGGCAATTAGCGCTTTAATGGCACCAACTATAACATCTGGAAACAGAGAATGTTGACCATTTTTTAATATAGGCGTCTTGACCAGCTCATTTTGGACAAAGAGTTCACTCCTCATACAACTGGTGTCGATCAAGATAAGTTTGATGATCGAAAGCGAGAGGTTGTTATGCTTCTCAAACTCTTTGTGGCTGATGATCAATTACCACAGATTCCTTCTGGCAAGACAGCTGCCGAAATCTGGCAACATTTGAAGGAACTGCATGAGGCATCCGATAAGAGTAGAGCTTTCTTTCTAAAGAATCAGTTGTTCTCCATCATGATGGACGAACATATGTCTTTACAGGGACATCTTAACAAGATTAAAGGCATTCGAGATCAGCTCGAAGCCATTGGTCGGACCATGGAGGAAGAAGATATGGTAGTCATCACTCTGAAAAGTCTACCGAAACCTTATGAACACTTCATAGAAACACTCAACATTACCACCACTAATGTTGAAATGAAGTTTCCGAAGTTCTGCACCAAACTCCTGCAGCAAGATCATTGGAAACAGCAGTTTGGTAGTGATGCTTCATCAGCCTCCTCAGAAAATGCTTTTGCTACCAAATATCAGTTCTCTCGGTCCTTTCAGCAGAAAGGTTCTTCTCAACCTTCTGATCCCGCGAAGAAGAAAAATGTGCAGTGTAATTACTGTCACAAGTTCGGCCACATGAAGAAAGATTGCCGACAAAGGATTGCTTCTGAAAAGAAGAAACAGGGAGGATCTCATCAGATAGCGAATGTTGCAGAACATTTCGAGCAGAAGGAATCTGCCTTTTATGCCTTTATGGCTAAAAGGTCCTCAGATCATGCCCCGTCTTCTACCTGGTACATTGACTCTGGTGCATCATGTCATTTCTCTCACAAGCATGATTGGTTTACTGACTTCTCATATTTCAGTGATTTTGTGGTATTCGGCGGAGGTGAGGAGTACACAGCGGTTGGCAGAGGTACAGTTCAGATCCAGTCTGGTGGCCGCACACTCATCTTCCTAAATGTGTACTATGTTCTTGGTATGGAAATTATTTTGTTGTCTATCAGCCAGATTATGAGGAACTCTCCTCAGCTCGATGTGGTGTTCAGTGCACACAAGTGCTCCATTATTGACAGGGAAACTCGTCTTACGGTTGTTGTTGGCCTAGAAGATCATGGCCTAAAAAGGATTCTTGACACGGGTGATTCTCCAGAACTGGCTGTAGCAGCTCGTGTTTCTCCCATTAGCACTCTGCAGCATCAGAGATATGGGCATCTACACATTCAATATCTCCCTCAGCTATCTCGGGAGGGACTTGTGTCAGGGTTACCTGATATTCAGACTCAGTAGTTGGGAGTGTGTGGCACCTGTCAAGCTGGCAAGCAACATCAGTCTTCATTCAAGGATGGAGAATCTTGGCGTGCATCTAAGGTACTCTAGTTAATTCATGCTGATATTTGTGGACCTATGAATACATCTTCAGTTACTGGTTGCAAATATCTTTTGCTTATTGTAGATGATTTCAATAGAAAGATGTGGGTGTACTTTCTAAAACATAAGTCTGATGTATTTAGTATCTTTCAGAAGCTTAAGTCCTTAGATGAAAAAGAGTTTGGCTGTAATATCATAACTCTTAGGACAGATAACGAGGAGGGGGGAGATTTTGTTCTTCTACTTTGTCCAACTTCTATGACACCCATGGCATCAAACGCCAGTTAACTACAACCTACACTCCTCAGCAGAACAGTGTTGTCGAACGTCGCAACCATACGGTTGTTGAAATGGCTCGTTCCATGTTACAACACAGGAGTGTTCCAAACAAATTTTGGGCTGAAGCAGTGTTTACTGTTGTCTATCTTCTTAATCGATCACCTACTCAGGTTGTTAAGGGGAAGACTCCAAAAGTGGTTTGGTCTGGCCGTAAGCCTAAGATAAGTCACCTCAAAGTATTTGGCTCGGTTTCATATGTTTGGATTACAGTTGCTAAGCGCTCTAAGTTGGATTCCAAAAGCTAGAAACTCATGATGACAGGGTATAGTGATCACCACAAGGCCTATAGGCTGATAGATATAGACACTGGTCATCATAGCTTCAGTCGAGACGTAGTATTTGATGAACACAGAGTGTTCTTTCAGTCTCCTCCTTCTGAGTAGTGCCCTGAGGATTAGCGTCACAGTGTTCTTCTTCTAGTAGGTCCACCTAATGGGAGGGATGATGCAGCATCAAGATTTGATGATGCACTACCTAAGCTTCCTCTGGAAAATAATCCTCCTTTTGCTGCTCCTGTTGTTCCTAAGCCTCCTCTACCTACTCCCGATATTGGTTCTTCTACTCTCCAACCTAAATGGTGGGCTAAAACTATTGGTAATCTCTGAGATAATGAGCTCCTTGAAGGTAGAACTTCCAGAAATAAGAGCAAACCACAGCCTACAGTCAATTTTGCTCTTATCGCTAACCTACACAGTGTTTTTGAGCGTCAAACCTATTCAGAGGCTAAGGGTATACTTGAGTGGGAACAGGCTATGGAATCTAAATTCTAGTCTTCAAAAGAATCACACTTGGACCCTTTTTGATCTTCCTACAGGGAAGAAGCCCATTAGCTGCAAATGGGTGTATAAAGTGAAATACAAAGCTGACAGAACCCTAGACAAGTATAAGGCTCGCCTTGTTGCTCGAGGGTTCTCACAGAAGGAAGGCATAGACTATTACGAGAACTTTGCTCCTATAGCCAAGATGAGTACCATACGGTTCGTCCTTGCCTTAGTAGCCCAATTCAATTGGAAAGTCCATCAGTTGGATGTAAAGAGTGCTTTTCTGAATGGTGACTTACAGGGAGAAGTGTACATGACGTAGCCTACAGGATTCAAGGTTGCCGGTCAAGAACAGAAAGTCTGTAGATTAGTCAAAGCACTCTACGGTCTGAAACAAGCTCTTGGGGCTTGGTACATGAAAATTGATAAGTATCTAACAGATCATGGCTTTCAGCAGAGTCCATCTGATGCAAACCTGTATATCAAGCACACTGGTGACGATATTCTGTTTGTGGTTGTCTATGTGGATGACCTTATCATTACTAGCAGTTCAGCACATTTGATCCATGGGATCAAACAGGATTTGTGCAGCACTTTTGATATGACAAATTTGGGACTTTTTCATCACTGTTTGGGGGTTGAAGTTTGGGAGACTGAGAACAACATCTTTCTCTCCCAATCCAAGTATGCCAGCAATCTTGTGGACAGGTTCAGAAAGCAGGATTGCAAACCTGCCACGACTCCTATGGAACCAGGGTTCAAACTTTCAGCTCAGTCATCCTCAACACTTGTGGATGAAACTTTATTCAGGCAATTAATGGGCAGGCTCATCAACCTTACTACCACTAGACCTGACATCAATTTTGCAATGAGCTACATTTCACGCTTCATGTCAGCTCCTAAGGCTGATCATTGGATAGCAGCGAAGCGTGTGCTGCATTATGTGCGTGGCACTCCTGATTATGGACTTTTGTACACTCGAAGTTACGATCCTACACTCAGTGGTTACACAGATTCTGACTGGGCCGGTTCGGTTGATGACCGTAAATCTACAGCTGGGTATGTGTTTAGTCTAGGATCTGATGCTGTCATATGGACTAGTAAGAAGCAGTAGGCAGTGGCTCTCTCCTCGACAGACGCAGAGTATAGGGGAGCAATTAAGGCATCTTGTGAGGCAGTTTGGCTTCGACGTATGTTTGCGGATATGCATGTTTCCCAGGCAGGTCCTACTCCCTTGTTCTGTGATAATCAAGGAATGCTCAAACTTGCCAACAATCTAGTCTTCCATTAACGAACAAAGCATGTGGAAACCCATTGTCACTACATTCGATAGCTTGTTGAAGACGGATCCATTTAATCGCTGTATGTTCCCACAATGGAGCAACCAGCCAAGCCCCTTGGTCCTGATAAGTTTGTAAAATTCAAAGGGTCTATAGATGTTGTAAAAAGATTGAGCATTAAGGGAGGGTATTAGAATAATGCTATTTTAGTGTTTAATGCTCATTCGGATAAGATCGCCTGTGATCTTATTAGCAGTTTCTTAGAAGAAACTTCTTGTTTCTATTTCTTAGTAGAAACTTGCGGTTTCTATTTCTGTAAATACATTTGTATTATTTATTGAGCTTCATTGTTCATTGTAAATCAATTCAATTCATTCATTGATTATCGACAAGATCAGACATCAGAGATCTTCACTATGAAGATGACAAGGACTGCAGTTATGAACTCTAGTGAAGGCAAACGTTATCTGGAAAACTTGCTCACTCGTTAGGGCACAAATTCTGTGAACATATGTTGATCTATAGAGAAAACTTCAATGCATTCCTTCAATGCATAACAGTGACTTGTCAACTTAGCAAACAATCCTTAAGGCATGCCCATACTTGCTTCCTTTACCTACAGCAAACATGCTTGTTTGTTCATGCATCTTAACACTGTGACAAGACACTTTCTTGTTGCGTTCTAGGGCTACATGTGTTGTGTCTTAGGGTCTTTACTTAGCTGTGAATTAGGTCTCCTTTGACATCGGATTAAGGTTCTCATTTGGCTGCATTTCAGGGACTCCTTTGACAGCGAATGAAGGGCTCTTCATGACCTGCAGTTAGGTCACTTTAGGATTGTGAATTGAGCTCCTCCTTAGGCCTCCTTCACAGCGGTTAGACTTCTCGTTTTTGGACAGCGGCTAGGCTTCCTTTATCAGCTACGTTTTAGGGTCACCTTGGTGTAGAATGAGGGCTTCACAACCTACAGCTAGGGCATCATTCTGAACTGTGTATAAGGCCTTTTCTGCCAACGTATAGGACCCTCTTGACAGCGTATGGATGACCTTAGATCAAGTACCTCTAGACTGTGTTTTAGGCCTCCTTATGTTGCTGATTAGGGTTGTGTATTGAAGCTCCTTTAGACAACAAATATGTCTCCTTTACCTACAGCTACACCTCCTTACAAGGCAACACCTAAGTATTCTCTTTTCAACTGCATCTAGGCCTTTGAACTACGGCTAAGTCTCCTTGCTTGGACTGCAACTAGATCATCTCCTTTAGGACTACGGCTAGGGCAGCGTTAGTCCTTCCTTAACAATGGCTAGGGTTAGATCTCCTCCAAGACAGTGTATTCTCCTTTAGACTTCTCTTCCACCAAAACCCAAACAAGTGGAGAGAGACCACAAGAGATGTGTGTCTCAAATGACTTGAAGGCCACCTCTATTTATAGTGCAACGTTAAGGATAAGTTGGGGTAATTTGGTTGCTAGCCGACCTTGACATATTGTCAAATAATACAAATAAATTCATATCTCCATAAATACATGTCGGAATTGAATGATCTTTAGATCAATCCTACACCTCTCAACGAGGGGAATCCAAGAAAAATATCAGTTTCCATAAAAATATCAACTGCCATAAAAATATCAATTGCCATAAATAAGATGACCCACATGGAGTTTGGCAATAGTTTCCAATTTTAACACTCCCTCTCAACTATAGAGAGCTCCATCAGTTAATCCATCTGTCAGTCCGTACTATCTTTGCCATCAATGCAGTGCCCTGCACTACTCTGCCCTACTAAACTATGAAGAAGAAGAAGTGATCAAGAATGTATCATACCATTCTCTACTGACCCGAAGTTAGTCCCAAATAGAGAATGTCTCATACCACTCTTATTGATCTGAAATCAGTTCCAAATAAAGAGAGTGTCTCACAGCACTCTTACTGACCCGAAGTCAGTTCCAAATAAAGAAAGTGTCTCATACCACTCTTACTGACCCGAAGTCAATTCCAATTGATCCAAAATCAATATCATCCTAGCATAGGAAGTACAGTACTACACGATGCGTCCATCAATAGTACTCTGGTCCCTATCCTCATTTCCCTGCTCATTGGCCAGATGAGAGGTACCTCCCATGAGTCCCAGACTACAAGGGTAGGATGTCTCAATAGGAGAAGGATGAACCACTCATCTTGCCTACATGTCGCCATGGGGCATCCCAAGGGAAGGTTGAACCACTCACCCTGTACACAACAAATCACTAGGGGAAGGCTGCACCACTCACCATATGATTGTGTCTTAGCAAGAGAAGGATGAACCACTCATCCTGCCTACATAGCAAACCACTAGGGGAAGGTTGAACCACTCACCATATGGTTGCTCATTGCTCCAAGAAGTACCCCATGCCCCCAGAGCTCCCAGAGCTCAATATCCATATCATACAGGACCCTTAAGAGAGGGTCTTTCCACAACTCCTAGCTGTCCTCTGAAAATCAATAATTTGACCTTTCCAAGGGGCTTTATCTGAATATCGGCGACCTGCACATCAGTCCCAATGTCATGGAGCCTTATTGCTCCTCGACGTACCATATCCTAGATAAAATGGTACCTGATGTCTGTTTGTTGGGAGCGATCATGAAATACAAGATTCTCTGATAATCGAATCCCACTTTGGTTGTCATAGAGGATCACGGTGGTATCCAAGACGTGTCCAAACAGCTCACTGAAGAGCTTCCTCAACCAGACAGTTTCACACGAGACCATACCCGCAGCTATGTATTCGACCTCAGCGGTGCTCAAAGTAACCGACTTCTGTTTCCTGCTCATCCAGGATATCGAAGCAGAACCCAAAGATAAGTACTCACTTAAGAGCTTCCTCAACCAGACAGTTTCACACGAGACCATACCCACAACTATGTATTCGACCTCAGCAGTGCTCAAAGTAACCGACTTCCACTTCTTGCTCATCCAGGATATCGAAGCAAAACCCAAAGAGAACTAGCACTCAAAAGTGCTCTTGTGATCCATCACACTGCCTGCCCAATTAGCGTTGGAAAAACCACGCAGCCTCACATTTCCAGTAGTGTATCTCAATCCATGAGTGATTGTGCCTTCAAGATATCTCAAAAGATTCTTGGTACCAATCCAATGTGAGTGATGAGGATCAGCCATATGTTGGCTCAACATGCTAACTGCAAAACATATATCCGAACAGGAGTTCACCAAGAACATCAATGCTACTATGAGTTGACGAAACTCAGAGGCATTTCCCAAATCAAGTCCGGCAGCACTACCACATAACTTCTTAAAGCTAAGCTCCATCGGGGTAGTCACAGGCTTGCAGTCCACCATGTCAAATTTGAAATCCAACTCCCTCTTACGTTTGTAAGTGAGCAGGTCGGTACCTGTCAGAAAGAGGTTGTCCTCATAAGGTACCAATATGAGAGGTCTATCATCCATAACCTTAAGGCAGAGGTTTGGATCGGCTTCACTCCTAGTGAATCTTAGCTTTATCAAATAGTTGTCAATCCGCTCACACCAAGCCCAGGGTGTTTGCTTCAAAATATAGAGAGCTTTCTTCATCCTGCATACATGAGATTCCCGATCATGAATCTCAAACCCCTCGAGTTGTTCCACATCTGTGGTCTTGTTATTACATGAGGGGAATGGTCCCCTTGTAATTTTTCCTTCGGTACATCTTGAACATGTACCTTCATGCTCTTCTTTGAATTCAAGCATCCCTATCACCATGTGTCTTACATCGAGCAGGGCCTTACAATGAAAATGGGCAGACCTTCGATGCCATTGAAGAGATGTGTCACACGACATGGTCCCCAATCGACTTCCTACAACTTGATACAAAGTGCCAACCCCAAACCCAAGAGTAAAAGCATATTTTAAAACTCCTTTCCCAAACACGTACCTTTCCATCGATGAATGCCACCTTGAAACCTTTGACTTCCATTATCGAAATGGACACCAGGTTCTTCTTGAGATCAGGTACATAAAGAACTTCTTATAAATGAATCATGTTACCCTCATTCAATTGAAGGGTAACATTCCCTACACCCTTTATGGGATAGGTGGCATCGTCTCCAAGAATAATTTTCAAGTTTGTCTCCTTCTCCATCAAAATAGAGAGAGCTTCCTTGCATCTGGTGAAGTGCCTTGAAGCACCACTATCAGTAAGCCAATTTCCCAAAATGTTCGAAGAGAAAGTGGAGAGAGCCAATATAAGATAATAGTCCGTTTGCTTGTCAAAAACAACATTTGATTCTTCATACTTGGAGTTCCTTGCTTTCTTGGAGGGTCGACCATTTCCTTGATGTTCTACATTTCTTTTTCCTTTTCCATTGAACCGGTCATTGCTTCAATTATTCATGTTGAAGTTTCCCTGGAATGATTGTGATCATCATCATGTGATGTGTCCCTTCTATTTGGACACTCCCTCACATAGTGGCCAAACTTATTGCAAGTAAAGCATCTAGCTTTCCTTCCACCCTTAGATCTCGACTTTCCATTGAAATGACCTTTAGACCCTACATTATTTGTCCTTTTGGCATGAGCGGAGAAAGCAGTAGGGTTTCCTTTATTAGAAAGCATTTCTTGCTCCACCATCCAAATTTTTTCTTGAATGCATCTCGACATCAATTCTTCAAACCCTGGAATTTGATCATTATTGAGAATAGTGGTTCGAAATATATACCACTCGGGTGGGAGTCCTCCAAGGGTACTGATAGTAAATTCCCTGTCAAAAATGATTTCTCCAATCGATAGAATTCTTGATCTCAGTGATCCTTGAGAACTAGGATTTAATATCCTCGTCTTTGCCCTTCTTAATATCCTTCAACTTATTTTTGAGGAACAAAATTTGAATTGCATCACTAACCTTGAACATGCTTACCAATCTGTCATAGATATCCTTGGAGGTGTTTAGATCAGAGATGTAGGCCACCAAACGCTTGTCAATGGAATCTCTGATAATCTTCCTCGCTTTGACTTCACCCTTCGTGTACTTGTTCTTTGTAGCAAATGGTGCATTTGATGGAGGCTCAAGGATTTTACCCTTCACATAATCCAACACTTCTTGATATTCCAATGTCAGATCAAGAGACATCTTCCATCCGTGATAGTCAGACTTTTCACGGAGCTTGTCTTTAGCCAAGAAGTGGGATGAGGAAGCCACTGAGCCTTTTTTCCTTTCCAACTGTCTTCGGCGATTGCTCCTTCACTCTCGCTTGGGCTTTGTCCTCACCTCAGCTCTAATACCATGTTAAATTTAGGTATGTTCTATGCTTAGAACAATTTACTTCAATTTTTCATATTATCCTAATGACAATATTCAGATTATCAAACACATCAGCATGATAGTAAAGTGCAGATAGAACATATAGATAAACAATAGAAGACAAGTGAAGACAAGAGGACACAAGATGTGGCACCAGCCAGGGACAAAAACTAATGTGAGGAAACTCTTGATCAATTCTTCTTATATTATTCAATAGTTCAGTAGAGAGAAAGAGATAGAGTACAATGATTTGAAGTTAATACTTGACTTGCCAAATAGGAGATCAAAGATCCTCTCCATGAAGATGACACAATGAGGATGGAATTCTGACACCAAGAACTGAAGATATACAAAAGATGATAGCTCAACCAATCACCCATATTACGAAGGCTTTCCTTCCATAAGACTCTCGTTCCTTATCTACTTCACTGATCATGTCAAGGTTTCTCATCTGGCATCTTATATATGTTGCATGGACTGGTGCATATCTGGCAAAATTGGTTACTGGTTACGGCACAAACTCCGTGAACATATGTTGACCTATGGAGCAGACTTCAATGCATAATAGTGACTTGTCAACTTAGCAGACAGTCCTTAAGGCATGCCCATACCTGCTTCCTTTACATACAGCAAACATGTCTGTCTGTCCATGCATCTTAATGTTGTGATAAGACATTTTCTTACTACATTTTTGGGCTACCTGTGTTGTGTCATAGGGTCGTTATTTAGCTGTGAATTAGGTCTCCTTTGACAACGGATTAAGGTTCTCCTTTGGTTGCGTTTGAGCCTTGAGGGACTCCTTTGACAGCGAATGAAGGGATCTTCTTGACCTGCAGTTACATCGCTTTAGGACTGCGAATTGAGCTCCTCCTTAGGCCTCCTTCACTGCAATTAGACTTCTCCATTTTGGATAACCGCTGGGCTTCCTTTATTAATCAATGAATGAATTGAATTGATTTACAACGAGAAATGAAGCTCAATAAATAATACAAATGTATTTACAGAAACAGCAAGTTTCTACTAAGAAAACAAAAACAGCAAGTTTCTACTAGGTAAATAGAAACAGCAAGTTTCTGATAAGAAACTGCTAATAAGATCACAGATGAGCATCAAACACTAAAACAGCATTATTCTAATACCCTCCCTTAATGCTCAATCTATATAAAACACCTATAGATCCTCTGAATTTTACGAACTAATCAGGACCAAGGGGCTTGGTGAAGATGTCTGCTCTTTGCTCCGTTGTCGGCACATACAACAACTAAATGGATCCCTCTTCAACAAGCTGTCGAATGTAGTGACAACGGGTTTCCACATGCTTTGTTCGTTCATGGAAGACTGGATTCTTAGCGGGTTTAAGCACTCCCTAATTATCACAAAACAAGGGAGTAGGACCTACATGGGCAACATGCATATCCGCAAGCATACGTCGAAGCCAAACTGCCTCACAAGATGCCTTAACTGCGCCCCGATACTCTGCTTCTGTCAAGGAGAGAGCCAATGCCTATTGCTTCTTACTAGTCCATGTGATAGCACCGAATCCCAGACTAAACACATACCCAGCTATAGATTTACGGTCATCAACCGAACCTGCCCAGTCAGAATCTATGTAACCACTGAGTGTACGATCTGAACTCTGAGTGTACAGGAGTGCCACTCACATAACATAGTATACACTTTGCTACTATCCAATGATCAGCCTTAGGAGTTGACATGAAGCGTGAAATGTAGCTCACTGCAACACTGATATCAGGGCTAGTGGCAGTAAGGTAGATGAGGCTGCCCACTAATTGCCTAAATAAAGTTTCATCCACAAGTGGTGAGGATGATTGAGCTGAAAGTTTAAGCCCTGGTTCCATAGGAGTCGTGGCAAGTTTGCAATCCTGCATTCTGAACTTGTCCACAAGATTTTTGGCATACTTAGACTAAGAGAGAAAGATGTTGTTCTCAGTCTGCCAGACTTCAACCCCCAAACAGTAATGAAGAAGTCCCAAATCTGTCATATCAAAAGTGTTGCACAAATCTTGTTTGATCCCATGGATCAAATGTGCTAAATTGCCAGTAATGATAAGGTCATCCACATAGACAACTACAAACAGAATATGATCACCAGTATGTTTGATATACAAGTTTGCATCAAATGGACTCTGCTGAAAGCCATAATCTGTTAGGTACTTATCAATTTTCATGTACAAAACCCGAGGGGCTTGATTCAGACCATAGAATGCTTTGACTAATCTACAGACTTTCTATTCTTGACCGGCAACCTTGAATCATGTAGGCTACGTCATGTAGAATTCTCCCTGTTAGTCACCATTAAGAAAAGCACTCTTTACATCCATCTGATGGACTTTCCAACTGAACTGAGCTACTAAGGCAAGGACGAGCCATATGATACTCATCTCGGCTGTAGGAGCAAAGGTCTCCTCATTGTCGATACCTTCCTTCTGTGAGAACCCTCGAGCAACAAGGCAAGCCTTATACTTGTCTAGGGTTCCGTCAACGTTGTATTTCACTTTATACACCCATTTGCAGCTAATGGATTTCTTCCTTGCAGAAAACCAGAAAGGGTCCAAGTGTGATTCTTTTGAAGACTCTGGAATTCAGCTTCCATAGCTTATTCCCACTCAAGAATACCCTTAGCCTTTGAATAGGTTCGAGGCTCAAAAACACTGTGTAGGTTAGCCATAAGAGCAAAATTAACTGTAGGTTGTTGTTTGCTCTTATTTCTGGACGTTCTACCTTCAAGGAGCTCATTATCCGGAGATCACCAATAGTTTTCGCCCACCATTTAAGCCTAAGAATAGAAGAACCAATATCTCGAGTAGGTGAAGGAGGCTCAGGAACAACAAAAGCAGCGAGAGGAGGATTATTTTCCAGAGGGAACTCAGGTAGTGCATCATCAAATGTTGATGTTACATATCCCTCCCATCAGGTGGACCTAACGGAAGAAGAACATTGTGAGGCTGATCCTCAGAACACTACTCAGAAGGAGGGCACTGAAAAAACCCTCTGTCTTCATCAAATACTACGACCCGACTGAAGATAGACGATCAGTGTCTATATCTATCAGCCTATAGGCCTTGTGGTGATCACTATACCTTGTCATCATGAGTTTCTAGCTTTTGGAATCCAACTTAGAGTGCTTCGCAGCTGAAATCCAAACATATGCAACCAAGCCAAACACTTTGAGGTGACTGATCTTAGGCTTACGGCTAGACCAAACCTCTTCTAGAATCTTCCCCTTCACAGCCTGAGTAGGTGATTGGTTAAGAAGATAGACAGCAGTAAACACTGCTTTAGCCCAAAATTTGTTCGGAACACTCCTGTGTTGTAACATGGAACAAGCCATTTCAACAACCGTACGGTTGCGACGTACGACAACACTATTCTGCTAAGGAGTATAGGGTGTAGTTAACTGTCATTTGATGCCATGGGTATCACAGAAGTTGGAGAAAGCAGAAGAACAAAATTCCCCCCCATTATTTGTCCAAGGAGTTATGATATTACTGCCAGACTCTTTTTCAACTAAGGACTTAAACTTCTGAAAGATACTAAATACATCAGATTTATGTTTTAGAAAGTACACCCACATCTTTCTACTAAAATCATCCACAATAAGCAAAAAATATTTGCAACCAATAACTGAAGATGTATTCATAGGACCACAAATATCAACATGAATTAACTAGAGTACCTTAGATGCGCGCCAAGATTCTCCATCCTTGAATGAAGACTGATGTTGCTTGCCAGCTTGACAAGCGCCGCACACTCCCAACTGTTGAGCCTACATATTAGGTAACCTGGCACATGTCCCTCCCGAGATAGCTGAGAGAGATATTGAATGTTTCGATGCCCATATCTCTGATGCCACAGAGTGTTGATAGGAGAAACACGAGCTGCTAGAGCCACTTCTGGAGAATCACCAGTGTCAAGAAGCCTGTATAGGCCATGATCCTCTAAGCAAACAACAACCGTAAGACGAGTTTCCCTGTCAATAATGGAGCACTTGTGCACACTGAACACCACATCGAGCTAAGTAGAGTTCCTCATAATCTAGTTGACAGACAGCAAATTAATTTCCATACTAGGAACATAGTACACATTCAGGAAAATGAGTGTGCGCCCATCAGACTGGATCTGAACTATACCTCTGCCAACCACTGTGTACTCCTCACCTCCGCCGAATACCACGGAATCACTGAAAGATGAGAAGTCAGTAAATCAGTCATGCCTGTGAGAGAAATGACATGATGCACCAAAGTCAATGTACCAGGCAGAAGACGGGGCAAGACCTAAGGACCTTTCAGCCATAAAGGCATAAAACGCAAATTCCTTCCACTCGAAATGTTCTGCAACATTCGCTTTCTAATGAGACCCTCCCTGTTTCTTCTGTTCAGAAGCAATCCTCTGTCGGCAATCTTTTGTCATGTGGCCAAACTTGTGACAATAATTGCACTACACATTTTTCTTCCTAGCAGGATTAGAAGGCTGAAAAAAACCTTTCTGCTGAAAGGACTGAGAGGACTGATATTTGGCAGCAAAAGCATTTTTTGAGGAGGCTGATGAAGCACCACTACCAAACTGTTGTTTCCAACAATCCTGCTGCAGGAGTTTGGTGCATAACTTCGGAAAATTCGGATCAACATTAGTGGAGGTAATGTTGAGTGTTTCTATGAAGTGCTCATAAGGTTTTGGTAGACTTTTCAGAGTGATGACTACCATATCTTCTTCCACCATGGTCCAACCAATGGCTTCAAGCTGATCTCGAATGTCTTTAATCTTGTTAAGATGTTCCTGTAAAGACATACATTCGTCCATCATGTTGGAGAACAACTAATTCTTTAGAAAGAAAGCTCTGCTCTTATCGGACGTCTCGTGCAATTCCTTCAAATGTTGCCAGATTTCGGCAGCTGTCTTGTCGGAAAGAATCTGTGGTAATTGATCATCAGTCACAAAGAGTTTGAGAAGCATAACAACCTCTCGATTTCGATCATCAAACTTATCTTGATCTGTACCAGGTGTACCAGGACTGAGCTCTTTGCCCAAAACGAGCTGGTCAAGACGCCTATATTCAAAAATGGTCAACATTCTTTGTTTCCAGATGTTTTAATTGGTGCCATTAAAGCGTTGACTGCCTTCCAACATCAAGTTGGTTAGCGAGGCCATCTGCACGTTTTCCAAGACACAAAAAACAACAAAGGAGTCCGACATGGATTCCAATGCAGATGCCGGCCGATCTGGACAAAATCTGACAGGTGTTGCTGCAATAAAAATAGAACCAGAAATCGTAATATTTATGAACAAGTGATACCCTGCGCAGAAGGTATGCTTGGATCTCAGCTTCAGAAGGTTGAAGTTTGCTTTATACGCACATCATAAAGAGGATAAATGCATGCGTTCAACTCAATGTATCACGCCAAACAAAAAAGGCAGAAAATCCCATGGCCCCTCCTCGGTTTGCTCAACGGTTGCTTTCTTCAACCTGGCAAATGACACGCATTGCCTTGACTTGCATTGTGCGGACTCAGAAAAATGTTTCGTGCTTCCTCAAATAATTTGCGGCTACAACAGATTCGTGGTAAGTCTAGTTGTCTTCAAACCGTCTCAAGAATGGTTACGTTACCGTGATGTTGCCTCGGGAAACTCGTCCAATTGCGAGGGAATGAGAGACTTCAACAGACTCGTCCCTTGCCTTCACAAATTCTTCAAAAAAATATCACATTAAGCAACTCGTGCCAAGAAATCTCACACGCAGCCTCCACTCGCAGCGTCTCTCCTCTACCTCCTCAAACCCTCTCGGCTTCCCAAATTGAATCATGCATTCAAGGGTCACTGTTAAATCTGATGTATGGGTCGAGAGTTCAAATGCCTCTGCGTAGATGCTTCACGTACCTTGAGCGGATGCTCCCCTTAGCTTTAACCTCTGAGAATACACCAAGCTCCCATGTCTTTAGCTTCACGAAAATAGCCACAGTGGTCATGGTGGACACTGAGAATAGAGTGGCCTCGACTTCACGGAAACGAACATTTAAGGACGACGTGGAAGGGTTTCCATACGATCTGGAGACTAAGAATCCGTGAAAATCTCATATCAAAACTCTTATATAAATAAATCCAAAAAGCACAGAGATCATCGCTGGAAACAAAGGATAAAACCAAAAACTGCGGCTCAGGAATTATGACGCCTAGTAAAAAAAAACAGATTCCTAGAGAGCAATTTCGAATCGGGTCCATGCTCTGACACCATAATCAATGAATGAATTGAATTGATTTACAATGAGCAATGAAGCTCAATAAATAATACAACTGTATTTACAGAAACAGTGAGTTTCTACCAAGAAAATAGAAAAAGCAAGTTTCTGATAAGAAATTGCTAATAAGATCACAGATGAGCATTAAACACTAAAATAGCATTATTCTAACACTAAAATAGCATTATTCTAATATTTATCAGTTGCATTTTAGGGTCACCTTGTTTGTAGAATGAGGGCTTCACAAACTACAGTTAGGGCATCATTTTGAATTGCATATAAGGCCTTTTCCGCTATCATATAGGAGCCTCTTGACAACGTATGGACGACTTGGATTAGGTCCCTCTAGACTTCGTTTTAGGCCTCCTTATGCTGCTAATTAGGGTTGCATATTGAAGCTCCTTTAGACAGCAAATAGGTCTCCTTTACCTGTAGCCAGACCCCCTTACAAGACAGCACCTAGGTCTTCTCCTTTCAACTGCGTCTAGGCTTTACAAACTATGGCTAAGTCTCCTTGCTTGGATTGCGGCTAGATCACCTCCTTTAGGATTGCGGCTAAGGCAGCATTAGTCCTTAGGTCTCCTCTAGGGCAGCGTATTCTCCTTTAGATCTCTCTTCCACCAAACCCAAACAAGTGGAGAGAGATCACAAGAGATGTGTGTCTCAAATGACTTGAAGGCCACCTCTATTTATAGTGCAATGTTGAGGATAAGTTGGGGTAATTTGGTTGTTGGTCGACCTCAACATATTGTCAAATAACACAAATAAATTCATATCTCCATAAATACATGTCAGAATCGGATGATCTTTAGATCAATCCTACACCTCTCAACGAGAGGAATCCAAGAAAAATATCAGTTGCCATAAATAAGATGACCCGCATGGAGTTTGGCCCTAGTTTCCAATTTTAACAAACTTCGATTCTCCAACAACTTCTACAACTTCGACCCCCAACAACTTCTGCAACTTTGCACGTGTGGGAGAAAGAGGGGCTAGTTTAGGCCTCCTTTTCTTCTTCACTTGGCTTGCTTTATCTTTCTTATTCAAATGGATGGTATGTCTTGCCTTTTAATCACAAATTTCTGCCTTCTTTAGACCTCTGAATTTTCATCCTTGTCGCTGCAAAAATCCTAGCTTCTTCTCTACACGTGTGAGAGAAATATACCCAAAAACTTCAATTTTTTTACTTCTAGTCTTTCCTTGGTCTTTGCTTGCTTTTTGGATTTCTTCCTCTTGTGATCAAACTTCCTTGGATGATCTCTTACAAATGAGGTCGATTGTCTCTTATATATAAGCTTCTAAGGAGGAAGAGTTACCCTTTATGAGGTCGACTTCTTCTTTGTAGGCTGACTTGGTCTTGGAGGAACATTTTGACGCAACATGAATTCTTTTGACTTGATACAAGATGCCCAATAGGGTCTATTACATATGGCAGTGACTCTTTTGACTCCTTGACTTTATGGCAAACCCTAGAAGCACACAATGGGTGCTTTGACCTAAAACAAATTAACTTTAAGCATGAAACCCCATGCTTTATAAATTACAATAATATTTTTCTTTCTCTTTTACATCAAATATATAAAATCAAGAGTACATGAGATATTATGAAGATCGAACCTAGTTACATAATTCAACATACATAATCAAGTTTGTCTATATCCTCAACCATAAGATCTAGATGGTGTGTAGCGCATTCGGTCCAAAATATGGCTTTGAGTTTATCCTCCAAAAGGAACATAGCTAGAGGCATTAGAAATGATTCTCCACCCCAACCTCCACAATCATTTGATCAAAAAGATTAAACAATAACAATGTATCCTTCGTCTCTCTAGATGCATGTACTATTTCCAAAACATAGTTCCATGTGGGCAAGAAACAATGAAATTAAGTATCATACGAGGCTTTCCATCAGTCCATCCATCTCACATGATGGTATATCCCATTTTGGCACGTGATTCTTTAAAAAACATGTATTCATTTATGGATCCAACTTTTCTCTGTAAAAGAGACACCCTTTGATCATGCATACTAAGACCTTTTAAGCCTTTACCAACAACAACTACAACATCTAACACAGGTTGGTAAGAAGGTGAGCAAGAAGAATCGTAGAGAGTATCTACATTGCACCACCATCTAGCCATGTATTCAATAACAAATTCCTTATATTGTTTCTTTCCATCAGTATCAATGGTCACTAAACAAACAAAGGTATAGGTTGACTTGAAGGAAGGAGAAAAATAACCATCAATATTCTTCCTCTTTTGAGTAACTTTAGGATGGTTTTCATCAATGGGAAGATAACTAAAGGCAGTCTAAAAAATAACCATCAATATTCTTCGTATTTTGTTTAACTTTAAGATGGTTTTCATCAATGGGGAGATATCTAAAGGGGATCTATTACCCACCAAAAGTGGGCAACCAATGGGAGAAATTTTTTATGCTTATTTGACAACCAGCAACCCTGTGATGATCTTCAGATAGCTTTATGGCAGAGCTCTCTACCTATTTCTCTAGTCAATGCTCTCTCTCGTTTGGCATTCTTCTTGAAGGAAGGTGGTTCCTCTATCAACAGGTACTTCAGCCATTTTAGCAAACATATGCCTTCATTTAATGTTAAGGGCATATTGATATGAATCACAGGGAAAACCAAATGATTGATTGCTCTTGATTGTATCCTTGTTCCCACACTTCACATGGGAGCTTATCCTTTGACCCTAGTCCAATGGGACCTCCTCTAAGGCCTTAGAGTTTATGACTAGCACTGATAAGGGGCACTAATTGATATAGGGTGCCCAGCATAATCCATACTTACCACTTTCCATCCTTCCCTATTATTCCTCTCCATTCTTTGGGTTGATTGTCATTGGTCATTGTGATTGGCAACCTATATCCACATCCTTGAGGCAGCACCCAAATAATCGGAGGTTGTTGCAGATAAAATAATGGTATGAGCATATAAAGCAACAATGGAAAGAAAATGTAAAATGCAACAGATGGTTGAAGCTTATTGGGCACATGAGCAAAATCCTTGCATTAGCTCTACCCTTCTCATCAAACATCACCCAGTTCCTCAAGCATTTAATGCTTCATCTAAAATAAAGGCACTTATGAATGTCCCAACCTTAATGAGCAATAGCAGCTACATCTTTAAGAGGTAATACAAAATCAAAAAAGGAAAATTGGCCACGCAAACTTTGCATGAAGATCATTAAAGCAAAAGGCACACCAAAGAGGTGGAAAAAGCAAGTCGAGCAAAGGGGTAGCTCATGTCTCCATGATCATTCCCTGCTTACATCATTACACTCAAAACATTAGACCTTCATCAATTGCTTTCATGGCTAGGGGTCTTCCTTGAAGTCTTTCCCACTCCATGACCACATTATCACATGCACCTAGGGATTGATGGGTCTAACAGTGAACTAGGACATGACACTAACCTTGGGGACTAGAAACACCTAATAGAGTTGCTGACCTAATTGTCCCTAACATAAGTGAACTTGTTTGCAAATCTTTCACTAGAAAGACATTTTAAGTATTTTTGTTCCCCTAGCATTCGATATGGTCCATTATGATGCTTTAATGGTTTTTCTCCCTAAAGTTGTTGAACTCATTTCTAGTGGTAGCATATATAGAGCAACAATCCCTTGAGGATGGCTTGACTCCTCTCCAGCACACTCCAGAGAACATGTTTCCCTGTTCTAAGAGCATATGTGACCTTGTGGCCCAACGTTGCTACTTCAAAGATGAGCATTGGGCTTTGAGCAACTTTCACATGGTATCATACCTCTGGATGTACCTCCAAATGCTAAAATGTTAAGCTAGAGAGCCAAGGCTTCAGCTTATTTGATGATGTGCCCAGATGGACCTAAGATGCCCCCAAGTTGGCCTTGATGTTGTTCAATGGACTTTGCCTTGTATCAAAGCCTAGACAAGGAGGGAGATCATTGAAATGATTTGGGAGGGCTAGAACACCATCCCTTGATGCCAACACTTGATCAAAATGATGCCACGTCATCCCTACGTGCCATAGAAGGGTGAAGTAGGTCCTGTTGAGAATGACATCATGGTGGAGGAGGTGTCATTTGGAGATGTGGCCATGCATTTTAATGATTTCTTGGCTTGAGGAGCACTCATGGACTATTTTCTCATCTGCAAGAGATTTTGGCACTCTTATTATGTTTTAGACCTATCTCAAGGTCATATTGTGACCTTTGACCTAGTTGAATGCTTCAACTTCAAACTTTTTAGGGCTTTTATTCTAAAATTATGAAAAAGTGACTTGGTTACCCTCATATAAATAGAGGGGAGTCACTTTTCATTAGTCATCATCATCATTCACACACTTCTCTAAAGGAGTGTGCACTAGCTCGTCTTTAGCCTTGGATGCAATGTGATTGTTTGTGGACAAAATTGTCTTGCATGTAGAGATTTTTGGGATTGATTAACTCTTGTTGGAATTGTATAAGTTTAATGTTATTTTCTTCCATTTTGCACGCTATATTTCTGAAATGAGGGTTTCTATATGTGCCATATTAAAAAGTGCAACATCTTTTCTTGAAATTTTGATTCTTTATGTTATGACATGCTTGTCTTGAAAGAATCCATCAAAGGAACTTTGTTCATGCATGCTTTGATCTTAAAATATCCCACAAATAGACATAGCTTGAGTTTCTCAATGAAGAACTTCATCCAAGGCCCTCTATCATTGACCTTGCCCTTGTTGACTCCATTTCCAAATTAGATAAAGGCACTTTTCTAGTAGGTGTTGACAATTATAAAATTTTCTTTCTTCTTTAATTTTTGGTAACTAGGGTTAGAGTTACCCTGAAATTTACATTGCATAGCAATAAAAGGAAAAATCTAGCATTAATTAGATATTTAATCCCTAAAATTATGGTTGATGTCTTGGTATTTATTGATGTTATGCATTTTCAGCCATTTAAAACCACTATTTACTTAACACTAGCTTCCCTACTCCATAGCCTATTGGTGCTTCATCATATCCATTTCTAGCCCATTTTCTAGCACTAATATATGCCATCATGTGCCCTAATGTGCATATCTTACAAATCCTAACTCATAACAGCTCTCTTATATATGTTTTAGGGAAATGTACTTGAACTTTAGGCAATTTTTATCTCACGCTTTTCAAGGCTCTATTGGCACCTTTCCTTCAACCAATTAGATCTTGCGTCGCCTTTGAGCCCTCCTTAGTTGAATACCTTGTTGATGATCTTTGTCGGGAAGCCTCCCTTGTGTGGACAATATCCACCATTAAACCATTGGATGGAAGCCACTAATGTGATAGTGGTGGCTAATCTCTTGTTGCCATAAGACCTAGGTTGCTTAGTGCTTTGCACTAGGCCTACTAGATTTTCCGAAAACAAGGTCCTTAATAAAAGGGTTTGAGGAGCCTTCAAAACTAATGTTGCCTTGGCATGGAATCTCCCTACTTGTTTCCAATTCATCTTTCATCTACTTCTTCCTAGCCTTCTCTGTTTTTTGTCTCTCAAAACGAGATAACATTTCCTCTCTTACAACCACATTAAATGAAGAGCATGTTCTAAGTTTCCCTTTAAAAATAGTTAATCGTTATTTACCCTATGAATCCTCCCTTTTCATGTCTTTGCAATACATCCCCAAACCTTTCCTACCAACCTCTTCATAATGGCTTGATGAAAGATTTTCCTTCTTAGGGGCCATAGTAGTGTCTCAAACATAAAACAAAACTACAAATTGAAAACCTATCCTAGAGTACTTGTTTCCTAAAACACAAATTTGCATTTTTATAAGAAAAAGAATGAGGATTTAAAGCATACCTTTGAATGGTCACAACAATCTAGCCATGAAACTCCACTATTGGTGAGATGTAGCTTATTGATGCGGATAGTAATCCACAACAACCAACCCACAATCAATGTCAAATCAGTTCCAAGATTGCATTAATGTCTACGTGTATAAGTTCAACAAACTTGGGCTCTGGTTGCTCTTCATTTAAACTATTAAGAACCTATTTGGGCTCTTGTCCTTGGATAATGGCCCAAATAAATTACGTGTACAAAAATTGAATATGATCCAACTATCAAGCCCTCCTTGGTTGATCTGGATCTCCTTACTTCCCCCTTGCTCAAACCTAACACACTAGGATGGAATTCCTTCTCCGCTCACCATCGAGATGCCTCTCTCAATATTTCAATGTCTTTCTCCTCTCCTTAGACTTACTTTTATAAATTGGTATTCAACTAAATCCCTAACACTAATCTCCAAGGGATTGACAGCCAATATTAATCTCACCTCACCTTAGATCAATGACTTAGATAAAACATAATCACTAAAGTAAATACTTTACTTTTCTTAATCTTTCTTTAGCTCAATTTGCCAACATAACAATTATGTTCTTCCTAACTTAGACTGGCTAAATTACAAAAGCAATTTGTTCACACTTGAGCAAGTGTTTGTAGGAAATTTTGAGCGACTTCTTGCATGCTTAGAGACTTAAGCATGTGAAAAAGTACCTGTCTGAGCTACAAACATCAACACACCCTCATAGTAAGGGAGTTATTTCTACCCCCTAGAATTGACTCTGATCCTGGGCCTGCATATGTTGTCATAGCTACTCTCTCTGAACCTATCATCTCATTCAGATTCATCAAAGACCCACTCACTATGAGCTTGTTGCTAGAAGTACTTTGCTCTTGAACATCCTGTAAGGTCATCTAAGACCTACACACGTTCTTGACAAACTTGGAATGATCTACTAATTGCTCCTCCCCACTTGAACCCGAAGGCTAACTCCATCTAAAAAGCTAAACCTTCAAAGTTATATGCTCCTTGTTCTTTGTCACCTTTTTGCTTCTTGTTATTGCTTGAATACACTGGCACGTTATCCTAACATGTTGCGCTCTCTAATTCCAATGACATGGCATGTGTCAGAGCTAGATCTGTGTTAATCTGGCATGCTTAGAGATTTAGGCATGTGCAAAAGTACCTGCCCAAGCTACAAACATCAACACACCCTCCTAGTAAGGGAGTTATTTGTACCCCCTAAAATTGGCACTGATCCTGGACCTACATATGTTGTCGTGTCTACTCCCTCTAAACCTGCCATCTCGTTCGGGATCATCCTCAAAGACCCACTTGTTATGAGCTTGTTGCTAGAAGTCCCTTGCTCTTGAACCTCTTGTAAGGTCATCAAAGAGCTAGAGACCTTCTTGACAAACTTGGAATTATCTACTAATTGCTCCTCCCCACATAAGCCTAACATGGCATGTTTCAAAGCTAGATCTGTGTTATATTGGCATGCTTAGAGACTTAGGCATGTGCAAAAGTACCTGCCTGAGCTACAAACATCAACACACCCTCCTAGTAAGGGGGTTATTTCTAACCCCTAAAATTGGCTCTGATCGTGGACCTGCATATGTTGTCATGGCTACTCCCTCTATACCTCCCATCTCGTTCACAATCGTCCTCAAAGACCCACTCGTTATGAGCTTGTTGTTAGAAGTCCCTTGCTCTTGAACATCTTGTAAGGTCATCAAAGACCTAGAGACCTTCTTGACAAACTTGGAATGATCACTAATTGCTCCTCCCCACCTGAGCTCGAAGGCTAACTCCATCTCAACAGCTAAACCTTCAAAGCTATTTTCTCCTTGTTCTTTGTCACCTTTTTGTTTCTTGTTATTGCTTGAATATGCTGGCCCTTTATCCTAACATGTTGCTCTCCCTAACTCCAATGACATGGCTTGTGTCAGAGCTAGATCCCTGTTAATTTGGCAACTTAGGGACAAATTCCCTTCTTTGGAAAATCTTCCCAATCAAGAAATACCCCTCCTAGCCCTTGGAAGAATTTAATTTAGTTAAAGAAAAATATATTTTAATATGGAAACCCACATGTGGACAAAAGGAGAAGTTGACCCTAAAAGGAAATTGGACACCCCTGGATGGCCAAAAATACAAGCCAAGTGACCCTCATTTGGAGATCATCATCAAACATTTTCTTCTTCTCTCTTCTTTGGTTTGGCTCGCACAGGTTTGAAGTTGGTTCTATTGGAAAATCATAAACGCAAAAAGATTTTCTTATCTTTGACAATTACTTGTGATATTATTGTAATCTTATTATCTTCTTTAACTTCTTTTCATCAAGCAACTATCAAAACATTAATGCATGAAGATCAAGGTCACAAAATATAGGCTCTCAACCAGCTCAAAACTCCTCTTCAAGGTGAAAACCTAAAAATATCTTCTATTCTTGACGAACCAAATCAAATGATACAACCAAGACCTTTAGACCAAGACAAAGACTTTCCTCCATCCACCAAGTTAGCCTCCCTGAAGACAAGACAAAATCTAGCTCATTTCTTCTCAAGTCAACTCAAGTCAATTTTTCTACAAGGATCTCAGCCCTCTCTTCAACACTCTAATTTGGTCTGCACTTAAATCCTATACCTTTGCCCTACACTACCTCAGTTTTCTCGCAAGTGTGGCAAAACTTGACATATTTCAAGACTCTTCTGCTCGCTTAGGCTTCTTGTCTTCTTTGCTAGGCTTTTCTTCACTTCTAGCAATTGAATAACCTTATTTTCTATGTGTCTAGCATTTCATTTCTTTAATGAATTGCAAATCAATTTCTTATTGTGTACAAACTTTCATAAGGTAAGTTTTTCCGATCTACTTTGCAAGACAGAAATCTGATTCATCTTCGCTTGAGTATTCTTTTGTTTCTTCTTGCTTTTCACACTCTCTTGTGTATCAACTACAGATTGAATATCTTAGATGTATACCTCCACAATAGGTCAAATGCTCTTTTATATATTAGTCTCTTTGGAGGTCAAATCATCTTCAACAAGGCCAACATGAAGAGTGGGCAAACTGACTTGGTGAAGGAGACTATACTAACAATTTTAACTCAATTACAAATTTATTTATTGATGTACAAACCCCAAGAAGGGTCTACATCATAATCATAAGGACTATGACTCACGACATAAACCCTAGAAGCCTCTAATGGAGGCTTCACCTAGAAACAAAATACATAGAGCATGAAACCCATGCTCATAAAAATATATTTTCTTTTATAATATTTTTCTTTCTTTTAGACAAATACAATACATCATGAATTAAGTACAATTATGAAGACTGATACTAGTTACATTTCTCAACGGGTTCATGGATATTGGTTCGTACAAGTCCAAGATTGCAGGGTTTGAAGCTCGCACGTGCGAACGGATTAGGGTTTTGATTTGTAGTCGTAGGGTTGATATAGGAAAATTTCGATTGTAGCCGCTCGCATGCAAGTCTGTTCGTGCGACCGAAAAGTTTCAACCACATGCATGATCATTTGTTTCATGCGGCCAGGAACTAGGGTTTCTTCTCATAGTTGAACGCAAAATATGACAGTTAATCGCAGATGTCGACAGTTGACCGCAAGCTTGTGAATAGCGATTTTGATTAGTAGTGTTGCTAGGTTCATCTTTTGGATATTGTTTGGTTGGTTTGGTTGCATATTCTTGTGAATGGAACATTGGATCATTGTACTCTCTCTTTGTTGAATACTTTATAACAATCGAATAAGAAGAAGAATTTGAATGGGTTTTCATCCTTGTGGAGTTTTGCCTTGGTCTCTGACCAATCCTGGTGTCTCTATGTGCGAATGATTTTCTTCTATTGTTCATTTATGTTTTGTTGCATTGTTGACGATATTGTTCTTTCTACATAATTGCATATGATGTAATAATGTTATAATATTATGGGGTGACTTCAATGTAAATGATGTAATGTAATTAGCAAAGCAAAGAACAATATAGCCCTAAGAAGAATTAACATGGTATCAAATCTAGGTTGAAAAAAAGTCATTAAGATCACCCTTGTGAAGACACCTTTGATGGACGCAAGAGAAGATGGAGGAGACCTAAAAGAATGCTAGGGTTTGAAGGAAACCCTAGGCAATCTTATTATTAGAGTTTGATGGATTATATGAGGTTAGGGTTTGGAAGAAACCCAGGAATATGATAAAGGTTTGAGTTCTGCAATCTTAAAATCCTAGCATGATCAACGAGAAGTTGTTCTAAAACTTGTGGCAGATTTAGTGTAACCCTAGATGGGCTAGTCTCAATTAGGCCTGGTTGTTGATGAAAACGATGGAAATATTGAAGGCAACATTTTTACATAGATAATGGACAGTACTAACTCTTGAAGGTTGGTTCAAAAGGGAGATAATCACCTCCCGTTAAAGATAAGTACCTTTTAGATTTATGTCTTCATAACATTATCCTTGTTTAGATTTATTGTTTTGGTTATTGCTTAGCCTTCTTGCATATTTGAGAATTTAAATACTTCTAATCTCTAGATGAGATGTGATAAGCAGATCCTTCTTGAAGATCATCTAAGGTGCATGAAAAGAAAACAAATGCGGGAAGAGAATAGCTAGCGTTGGAAAAGGAAAGAGGTACCTGATGGAAAGTTGACAAAGTGCTACCACTGCCAATGACAAATAAGTGCTACAAGTTGCTAAGGTATCTGAATATTACAAGGTATGTATAGTAAATTATTAGTTACAATATTGGATGGCAAGGTAAGCCCTGAGGTATGACAAGAATATCACCTTCATAAGTGACTTATGCATGCATATGAAAGTGAGCTTGATTTCTAGCACATGTGATATATTGATGCACCTGATATTTGTTGGATTTCCTGATTTTATAAAGAAGGCTAGAAACATTGATTTTGATATATGGTAACTTGATACTATTCTTAATGCTTGTGATAAGCATGTCAACCCTTATAATAAAAGTGTAACAATAAGATTGATACTCTTGTTGATCTTGGTTAGGTTTTGATAAGCTTTGTAAATTTGACAATGTATGCCCTCACTTGATGGTTCAGGAATGTGATAAAGAAGTGATGTTGTAATTATGATCCTTGAAGTATGAAGATACACTTATATGACACTAACATCTAATGAATATTTGATGATATGTTCATTTGTGATAATGAATCAGCGATTGACGATTTGTTATGGCTATGATGTATATATATCTGAGAACTTGATTTAGTTTGAATTTGTCATCTGACAGTTTTGTTGATGCATGACAGTATTACTATAAATAGGTTGATATCGTGAATGATGATGATTGGAAAGGCTTTCCATTCGGAGGGAGAAACTCTCCATAAGATCCCAACGCCTATATTATTTGTAGTAAATGAGTAGAAGACTCTAGATTGTTGAAGCAAGGTTTTTGGACATGAATAGATGATCATCTGATGTTGTTAGTTTTGGCAAGTGCCAGTATGAGCAGAGAGGGTTTCTCCTAGTTCAAGCCCCAGTCGTTGGGAAAAAGGCTTAAAGGTGTGGTTATAAGCCTCCCATCCGCACAGAGGAAGGCATGTGAGTGCGATTGAGCCTTTACAATACAAAAACTAAAAAACAATCCACGAAACCAAGAGCGCACCAGGAGTATGACAAAGCTAAAGACATGGAGCAGAGAGTTAAGGAACAGTGAGATCTACATAATGTTTGACTTGTTGGAGAGAATGTGAATGTCTTGACTCATTTTGTGTTTGCAAGGTTTTGTAGTATGCATATCAGTATGTTATTTGTCTTGATTTGATCACTGGAACTAGTATGGCAGTTAAAGATTGCTCCTTAGTATGCAATGATTTTTATTGCAGAAATCTCAAAATAAATGGATGGTAGAAACTTATATGACATGTGCATTTAGTGATTGAAATTATTCATATTATGATCATGTGGATGGCTCAATAAAGTTTGGTTTGATATTGCTGGCAATTGACAGCTGTTGACATAACAATAGACAATGTTGTAACCTAGTACTTGAGTATGAACTCTACCTGGTACTTGGATTGAAGAGTTTGACAATGATATTTTTGTATGCCTCTGATATTAACTTGGTTTGGCATTTAAGGCTTGATAAACAGACTTGATTGACTAAATTGCACAATATTGATTTGTTTGAGGTTGGGTATATTGGTTTGGTTAATGATATGTTTACGGAAAGCATTGTATGGTTTGAAGCAAGATCCCTGAGCCTAGTATGTCCACATTGACAGTTACCTGGTAAATCTTGGAAGCAGTGTCGATCCAAACCTATACTTCAAGGTGACCCAAGGTATGCCTTTGATTTTGATTTTATATGTTGAAGATCTACTCTTGATTGGTAATGATCCTATGATGATCAAAGTAAGAGGGAGTTGGCTTACAACTTCGAGATGAAGGATCTTGGCAGGATGCATTACTTTCTAGGATTAGAAGTTTGGCAAAGACCCAGAGAAATCTTCCTTTCTCAAGGAAAATATGACATGAAGCTATTGGAAAGATTTGGAAAGACGGAATACAAATCCTTGGACACCCTGATGGAATTGAATTTTAGTAAATTATGTAGAGATATTGTTGGACCTGACTTCGCAAATTCCTCTATGTACCGACAATTGATTGAGGCATTGATGTTCCTTGAGAACACTTGCATGGATATATGCTTTACAGTGAACACCTTGGCTACAAATTGAGTTGCCGTTGAGCACATTTTGAAATAATTTGCATGGGACGATCAATCTTGGTCTGAGATACACTACAGGAAATGTACGACTGCATGGATAAACAGATGTTGACTAGGTTGGAAACATTATTGACAGGAAGAGCGCATATGGGTGTTGCTTTAGTTTGGGATCTACCATGACACATCTTGGATGAGCAGGAAATAGAAGTTCGTAGCTTTAAGCATGGTCGAGGTCGAGTACATTATTGCTAGCATGGCTAGCTGCGAGGCAGTTTGGTTGAGGAAGTTCTTTGGAGAGTTGTTTGAGCAAGTTTTGGATACGACAATGACATTTTGCAACAAGAAGAGTGGGATCTGATTGGCAGAGAATAACGTATATCGATGGAACTAATATATATTCATATATTGAGGCATTGTTGTTGTATGAGATAACCTTAGACTTGTGGTTGTTGCCTTTGTGAGAGGAAGAAAGGATGAATAAGGTATCCTTTTGTGACATGTATTTGTTCTAACATAATATTTGATGTCCCGCATGAATAGGAAAATAAAAGACTATTGCTCTTGATAATATATGAGGTAGTGTGATTGAACCCTTGAGTGAGTTGTTTGAGCCAGTACCGAATACGAACATTTTGATATGTTTTTGATCTTCAGAAAGTAGCATAGATTGATGGATGTGACCCGCCTAGGTAAGGGTCTGGGCTCATCGAGGACATTAAGCTAGCTCTTCCCCCCATCTGAGCTCCCAAGGTGAGGAATTGATCCTAGAGCTCCTAGGGTTGAGGAACCTCTGGATTTGACAAAGTATACCCTAGTTGGCATCTGTCTTTCCCACCCATCTGGCCAATGAGTGTTGGTTGCTTGAGTTAGGTGCAATCCTTACCATTTATGGTAAGTGGTATCCTGCTCAAGTTAGAGATGCAGGTGTTCTACCACTAACTCTTGAGGATCATGATTGGAAGATCAACAAACAATATGATAGTTGTGATCCTTATCTCATGGTAAGTTGTATCCTGCCGATTGTCCTTGGATAGTGGGTTCAGCTGGGCTCCCATGGGTTGGGATAGAACTCCCTGATGACTATGTTTCTCGGGTTGTAGCATTTGGCTCTTCGCTGGCAGAGTTTCCCATGTTGTAGCATTGGACTCCCTGCTGGCAGAGTTTCTCGAGTTGTAGCATTGGGCTCCCTGCTAGCAGAGTTTCTAGGGTTGTAGCATTAGGCTCCCCGATCGCAAAGTTTTATGGGTTGTAGCATTGGGCTCCCCGTTGGCATAGTTTCCCCGGTTGTAGCATTGGGCTCCCTACTAGCAGAGATTCCCATCGATCCCCTACTAGCGATTCTGGGTGGTAGCATAGGCTCCTCCATGGATAGAGGGTGGTAGCTTGAGCTCCCCTCCGTTGTCAAATTCTTCTTTTCAATTCAAGAGCGTTTAGCATATGAGCAGAGATAAGAAGATATGAGCAAAGATGAGCCGAGATGAGCAGTGGAAACATTTGTTGACGAGATACTTGTGATGGGACAAATGTTGCAGTTAGTGATTTCTCCCTTAACTAAGAGGGAGTGTTAATTTGACAACTCAAAGATAAATTCCCTCCTTCGGACAATCTTCTTCATCAAGAAAGACCCCTCCTAGCCCTTGGAAGAATCTAATTTGTTTAAAGAAAAATATATTTTTAATATGGAAACCCACGTGCACAAAAGGACAAGTCGGCCCTAAAAGGAAATTGGACACCCTTGGACGGTTATAAATACAAGTTGAGTGACCCTCATTTGGTGATCATCATCAAGCATTTTCTTCTTCTTTGTTCTTTGGTTTGGCTCACACAAGTCTAAAGTTGGTTCACGGAGATTGGTTTGTATAGGTCCGAGATGGCAAGGTTTGTGTCTCGCATGTTCGAATTAGGGTTTTGGTCTGTAGCCACAGGGTTGATACATGAAAATTTCGATTGTAGTCGCTCGCATGAAGGCTTGTCCATGCCACTGAAACGCTTCAGCCGCACGCATGATCGTTTGCAACGTGCGGCCAGAAACTAGGGTTTCGTCTAACAATCAATGTTTTAAAACTCCGACTTGGCCAAGGGTCGACTCCCACTCCGACTCCGACTCGGTATCGACTCGGCCGGCTCGATTTCAATGACTCGGTCGTCGTAAAAAATACATTAAATATTTATTTTTTATAAAAACACATAATTTTAAAGATTTTCATTCATTTTTCCAAACACACAACATTAGAATATAGATAGAAGACAACATATGATCAAAATAGGCTCATGAATATGTCCATTATATCAAAATGGCACCTAGTGCATTGTCCAATACATACACGATGATGATATAGAGATCAAAACAAACACACATAAGCAAGGAGGCTATAAATGGCCTCTACAACAAAAGTCTATGACCAGTACTACTGGCTACTGCTAGAGTTTCCAACATCATCTGGCTCAGTGTTACTTGGGAGCAGGAGCGAAAGTGGGGAGTGAGAGCAAAAACGGGAGTGGGAGCGACATTTTCAAAAGCTCCTGGTTTGGGAGCGAATCCCAGAGGGGTTCAACAACCAATGTCACTAACATCAAGGTACATAGAGGGATTGGTGCTCTTGATTAAATACGAGTTCCATACCCTAATACATGACAAAATTCAATGGAAACATTGCAATCCTCCAATCCTGAAATCCTGAAAAACTGATAAGTCTGCTGGATTTTGAATGAAATCTAAAATTCTACTTTCTCCATATGAAATCCAATGAGGCCGGAACCACTCTCAAACATCCTGAGTCATTTCATGGTAATGTTAAAAATTTAAGTAAAAGGATGAAAATGAAGATTAAGGAGAATGTCACTTTTACTTTAAGAATTTAACATTACCATGAAATTTGAATAGCATCTCAATAGTAGAGAGCATTTGAGTGTGTTAAATAGGGTTTGGGAGGGGGAAATGGACCCCAAATAACATTTAGCTAATTCATAAAACACATTGGAGTCCAAACCAATTAGCAAACACCTTAAAATTTCATTAAAAAAATGTTAAATCGTTGTTTTGGATGGGGTTACGGGCCTCTATTTATGACTCGGCCGAGTCAATATGGAAACGGCCGAGTTGGCCGAGTCTGCCATGACTCGGCCGAGTTGGCTGAGTCATGGCTGACTCACCCAACTGAACAGTTTCTTCAACCGGGTCACAGTTTTGGCCAATGAAACGGATCAACTCGGCCGTTTCCGTTTCGAATCGGACGAATTTTAAAACTATGCTAACAATTGACCACAGATTCTAACAATTGATCACAGATGTCAACAGTTAACCGCAGGATTGTGAATAGTGATTTTGATAAGTAGTGTTGTTGGGTTCATCTCTTGGATATTGTTTGGTTGGTTTTGCTAAATAATCATGTGAATGGAGAATTGGATCATTGTACTCTCACTTTGTTGAACACTTTATGACAATCTAATAAAAAAGAATTTGAAAGAGTTTTCCCCCCTTTGAGATTTTGCCTTGGTCTCCGACCAATCCTAGTATCTCTATGTGTCAATGTTTTTCTTCTATTGTTCCTTTATGTTCCGTGGCATTGTTGATGATATTGTTTTTTCTACATAATTGCATATGATGTAATAATGTTATAATATTGTGGGGTGAATTCAATGTAAATGATGTAATGCAATTATCAAAGCACAAAACAATATAGCCCAAGAAAAATTAACAATCCCTTGGGTTTGATCCATGCTTGTATATCCTAGAAGTCTACACACAACCCCTTCTCGATTATTGAGACAGAGCAAACTCCACCTGAGTTTGGCATCAATAATATGTTCTTCACCTCCCTCTTGCCTCCTAACTCAAATTGAAATACAATTGTTCCAACCCCCTTTACTACATGTTTGGTATCAACACCAAACTCCACATCCAATTCTGAGTCCCACTCGATCAGGCTGTCGAATTGTTCCCATGCTCCTGTCATATGTCTTCTAGCTCCATGATCTAATAGCCA
The DNA here is from genome assembly GCA_000404065.3 of Pinus taeda. Lineage (NCBI taxonomy): Eukaryota > Viridiplantae > Streptophyta > Pinopsida > Pinales > Pinaceae > Pinus > Pinus taeda. Next base: position 58,379 of record APFE031403143.1, read on the forward strand.
CACACCAACCAGTAAGGTTCTCGAGGGAAGGTAGGAAATAACTGAGAACTCTGTTTAAGTCTCAACTTGCTTGATCATGGCCTTTACATAGGCCTGATCTATATAGTTTTGTTTTTTAACAGACAGGTTATCAAAATGCATGGTGATGCAACAGCAAAATGTAATACTTTCATAACTTCATGAAAAGTTGCGATTTTTTTCAGAGGAAAATCATAATAATAAAACTGAGGGAGGACATAAGCTAACTAATAGACACAACCTCAACCTTTGTGACTAGTAGATCTGTATAGTATACTGTCCAAGGCTCATTTCAGATTCATCTTCATTTTTCAATTATATGTCTAAGTTTGATATCACCGCGTATAAGAACGATTTTTCTTTATAATTCATCTTGTATGAATTCAATTTGGTCACTCACACGAATAGGAAAATAGGATATGGCAATAGCCTTTATAGTGTCTCCTTTTCAACAATTTACAAGTGGTTCTTTGGTTAGCAACAAGGTAAGCAAAACTTTTAAATGCAAGATCACGGTTCAAAATTTATGTATTACAATGAAATGGCTCTTTAGTTTATTTCGCATATACAGAGGGTACTCATTATTTTACATTTAATAAAATGCCTTACATATAGGTTTACGTATTCTGTGTAGAGATATAACGACAAACTTTACCACCTTAGATAATGCAGACCAATCTTTGCATACATTATCTACAGAATACAATCCAAGAGATTGAAAATTTTCAGATCATACAATGCTTGATTGGATTCAGCAAGGAAATAGGATAGGGGATCAGAATTGCTAGTTGTGAGGACGACAATAGCTGACCATGCTCTCAAACAGATTAGCAGCTTGTTATGATAATAATGGAGAATATTTGATCTGCCACAAACTTCTTTAATGTGTATAGGCATGATAAACGAGAGATGAAATTCCAATGCTATACAATAAATGAGATTAACATTTAAAATTGTGTCCAATAAATGAGATTAGTGCATAATATGCTATACAATAAATGAGAGAAGCATTTGCAATGCAATATTTGTTAATTTTTGTAATTGAGAAGTTGCAACAAAGACAGAACAATACTTCATATTTCAGGTATAAAAGATGGTTCAAGAGCAACACAGTCAACAATTATGACGACAAAGTTGAAGCATCTCTATAACAAATAGGATGATCAACAAGCAGAATCTGAAATACAGATCTCAAAAAAATTTGAGGAAAAAACCAAAGGTTATATGCGACTGACACAAAACTAGAAAGTTATGAAAAAGAGGAAAAGATTGTACTGAGTGAGACATGAACTTACTGTTCCTTCTAGCATTTTAAGTAATGCCTGCTGAACACCCTCCCCTGACACATCCCTGCTAATATTGAGGCTTTCAGCCTACAAATCCATCATGCAATTTTTTCAGTTGGATCATTCACTCTAATATTTATCAGGCCCATGGTACTTAAGATTTAACCAAGCCTGGCTGGGCTTGAAGCATTTGAATAAACCTGAAATAAAGTTCCAAATACCTTCTTAGTGATTTTATCAACTTCATCAATATAAACAATGCCTTGCTGAGCTGCTTTAACATTGAAATCAGCAACCTGCCCATTGAACCAATCAGGCAACAGAAGTCAGATTCACATAACTCTTAGAAATAGTAACAGTGATTTGATTATAAATATTGGACATGGAAATTCATAAAATCATTACATATTTCATTATGAGTCAAGAAATTCTCAAGTTCATCTCATTGTATTAGATATGTATAAACCCTTTACATCCAAATGCAGATACAGTGGTGCTAAGTTGAAGGAAACACCTAGTTTGGCCACATCCCAATCCCTGAAATGCCCAGAAACAGGTACAAAATGCCTTGGAAATGCCACCAGCCATACCATACACCATGTCCAAATCTGTAAATGCCTAATGATACAGTGAGCAGCATTTCCAAGGCATTTGGCATACCAGTCACATCTCAGAGACATATTTGAAAGTTTCCAGGCCCACCCAAATGCCCATGAGTGGTGTGGGACCCAGAGGAAAATATTACCTGTCCATGTCAATGACCCTTTAAGACAAAACATAGTGTAGATTGAGCTCTAAGCAGTTTGACACCTTCATAACTGATGGCAATGTTAAATTCTCACAGTAAAAAAGATAGAATAGACAAGATAAAGGAGAATGGTAACATAATGTCAACAAGATAAACGAAAAAGGTGTTAGTTTTTGTAGCATGGGATGGTGTTCTAGTCCCGAAACTTTGTAGAAAGACTAAGACACAGGAATTCTCCAAAACCCAGAAATCGTTTCCGGAAATTCCACCTAGAGATAGCTCTATTAAATTAATTGATTGATAATTAAAAATACATAAGTCTAACTTAGAGAAATCGATTAATTAATAGTTAATTAATTGGGAATGGTGAGAATTCTCTAGAAACTCACATGGATCGACTTGGAAATGATCTCAGTCATCGATTAAGTTTTAATCTTGGTCGTTGGAGTCCCAACTAGATATTATAAGAAGAGGTCAATGGGTAGATGGAAAATACACCTGTGCATACACTCAGTTGCCCTAGGCAGTGCGAATTCCCAATAACAGAAGTGATTCAGCAGTGGAGATCAAGTCAGTGGGTGAGTTGCAGGTAGCAGGAGTGGTTAGCAGTGTCCAAAGAAAGTACTTCCAGTTCCAGAGAGTCACTTGCAGGGAGGCAGAGATAGCCACAGAGAGGCTACGCAGAGGTTGCACAGTTACCAGTAGCCTCTAGGAGGCAGTTCAATTTGCAGATTTAGGAGGTCATTTCAGAATTCCAAAGGTAGAGGAAAAATTCACTGAGACGGGAACAAACACTTCCAGAGTCAATGGCAAACTGGACAAGCGGTTCAGAGAGAGATCCAGGCAGTGCGAAATTGTCCCTATGCAGAAGGTGATGCAAGGCAATTGGGTTTCTGCGGCCAATTTCAGTGCCGGATCGCTCATGGATTGAGGAAACTTTCCTCGCAATATTTTTGCCGATGTTTTCCCTGTAGGATTGTCAGTTTTCAGCATCCAGATTGTACTCAGATTTTCTACTGCATATGATAAATTATAAACCCTCAGTTGCTGCACCAGTTTTCCCGCGTTGGGTTTTTCCGGGAACTTTTGTCTAAAAAAACGGTGTCAATTTTTATGTGCGCTAGCATTTCTCAGTTCTTATTTTTGCTTCTGCAATATTTTATTTGGTGAAGAAATTGCAGTGTGAATAATTTGATATTTTACAGTAAACAAAATAAATTTAATAATTAATTTTTATTTAGAAGAATTATTTACAGTTGCTGCATTTCAAGGAATTTTCACAAAAGATAAGATAATGGTGTGTCGACTTTTACTTAATTTTTCAACATTACCAGGAAGTGTATCAAGATGTTTGAGAGTGGTTCCAACCTTACTGGACTTCATATGGAGAGAGTACAATTTCATCAGCCACTCAAAATTCAGCAGACTTAATAGTTTTCAGGATTTCAATGTTGGCAGGATTGCAGCATATCCACTGGATTACATCATGTGTAAGGGTATGGGATTTAGTAAAGACCACAAAGCTGTGGGATTTTGCATCATGTAATCATCTATGATAGTTACTATAGACATGGTTTTATTTCTAAAATCTCATTAATGTGTGTCACTCTTATTTTCTTGCTCATTTTTTTACAAGAAAATGTGTTCTCAAATGTAGTGAAACTCAGCAGTAGTGTAACCAAATAAGAACTAGTTAAATACAAAGAAAGATAAATAAAAAAATAAAATAAAAAAAATAAAAAAATTACATACTCAAAATTGAGAATTGAAATGAAACATAAACTATCATTGATTCATTATATGATCAGCAGCTGGTTCTGAGCTTCAGAGAGCATTAGATCAATAAATGATACAGAAATTAGAGATAAACTTCACATCACAGAATGCAAGGTACACCAACTGGTTCCACAGACTATAATGATCACCATACCAATATAGCCACGTCTTCTTTTAGAAAAAAGAATAACGTTCTTGCCCAACACTAACAAGAAAAGAATGATGCAAAGGTTGCCCAACTCCCTCCACCTATTTCCTCATCTTCTTCAGCTACACTTAAGTTAGAAATATAATAAACAGCAAGACTAATGAGAGAAGGCTGATATGAAGGTTCTCTGACCTTAGTGGACTTTCTAGTGTTTTCTGCCAATAAGCTGTAGTCATTACAGGCTAGAGATATGATAAGCAGTTAATATACCATGTTCAACTACAAGCTAAATTATTTTCTTACTTAACTGAACAAATATTATACATTTACATCTGCACATAACCTTTTTTTTAAATTAAAGCTTCAAATGAAACTAATCCAGGGATCAATGACCACCAGGCTTTGAACCTGGATCATTAATGTGGTGATGCAACATCTCAGCTCTCAACCATTAGAACAAAGCCCAATGGAAATAGCACAGAAACTTCTGAAACCTTGCCAAAAGAAATATTTATTGTTCTAGATGCCAAACCCAGCAGCAGTAACATATAAATGAATGGTTATGTGTTCTAGGCAATCTATGGTCTAGTTACTAAATTCCGATCAAACTTTTTGTTCCTATCCAGATTGTAAAATTTCTCCACCACAATGGCATACATATACTATATCCCTTCAAACCCTTGAACATGTTTGTACAAAACAATAAACTCAACTAATGTCAAGCCCATAGGGTAATATACGTCGCATTCTCCAATCACAAAGTCCATTTTCTGCACCATCAACATCAAATGCCTTCTAAGTTGTGATACATCCCAGCTATCTTTGAATATCATGCGCTACATACCCTGATAATAAAAATAACCAACGATAGCTCCAATTGTATAATCAACAAAGCAATCACAAAACACATTCATGACATCCCTTTGCAATTCCAATTTCTCTTCAACATACCCCTATTTAAGAAGTTATTCTTGTTCTCCATACTTGTGGACTGTTTGAAGTCAGAAATAAATGGCTGCAAATGGGTAATGAATATCTATTGGCAATCAACCAAATATTTATGGTGTTTCAAATCCCTAGAGTAGAACAATTGCTTTCCACGCTAAGGATTATCAGGAATAGCAGCAAATTACCAAGGTCATATGGAGCTAACCGTCTTTCTAAACAATGTCCCCCATGCTCAATATACTTGCCACAAGAAACATATTCCTTTTCATCTTTAAATTCAACTCAACATCTCTTGAAAAACACATACAATTGTCTTTACATCATTCAGCACTTTAGCATTCATAACCTGAAACCTTAAATTTGTTCCACCAATATCACTGTTGACCTTCACCCTCACATGCTCCAATCACAAAGTCCATTTTCTGCACCCATCAAGTTCAAATGCCTTCTAAATTATGATACATCAGCTATCTTTGAATATCTTGTGCCACATAGTACATATCCTGAAAATCACAATAACCAATGATCCCTCCATCTGTATAACCAACTAAGAAAACAATCACAATCATCATAAAACACAATTCATCACGTTGCTTTGAAATTCCAATTTCTCTTTGACTTACCTTTACTGAAGAGACTATTCATGTTCTCCATACTTGGGGTCTGTTCGAAGTCAGAAAGAAATGGTTGCAAATGGCTAATGAAATATCGATTGGAAATCAAGCAAATATTTATAGTGTTTCAAATCCCCAGAGTAGAACAATTGCTTTCTACCCATATGATTGACAGCAACGGCAGCAAATTTCTAAGCTCTTATGGACCTAACTATCTTTTCTAAGCAATGTCCCCATGCTCTATATATTTGTCGTATGTAACATGTTTCATTTCATCTTTGCCCCTAGGCTGCTTGGAGGCGGAAGCGGGAGCGGGAGGGAGGAGCAACAATTTTCAGAAGCTTACGGCTCAGGAGAAAATTTTATATAATATAAATTTTTATATATTTTGAAGCATATATGTCAACAAAAGCATGTAGAATGATGAATTAGTTATAAAAAGCATAAAAACAAGGATTAAACCATATAACATCAATCATCTAGTAGACATGGGATCATCAACATGAGATCCTACTACATGGGATCATCAACATGAGCTACATAAACATGATCTGGCTCAGATTCTAAGGACTCCTCAAGCTCCTCTACAACCTCAGTAGTAGTAGTAGTAGCAGCAGCAAAACTAGACATCAAAACTACAAAACATTGATTAATATGACCACTCATGAAATTCATCATTAATACAGCACTACTAGAAATGGGATCATCAACAAGAGCTACATACACATCATCTAGCTCAAAGTCTTCAAACTTGGATTACTCAACCTTATAATATGGTAGAAATTGAAAAAGTTTAACACGCCTAACCAAAGATGATTTTGGTTTGAGTGAAGGGTTCATCTCCTCAACCTTATAATATGCTAGAAAAAGCTTAGCGTGCCTAACCCATTATTTTCCTTTCAGTGAAGGGTACATTTTAGTTAAGGCCATGGTAGAGGAGTTCAACAAGCAATACCACCAACATCAACGAAATTCAACAATCAATGACACCAACATCAAGGTACTTAAAGGGCTTCATGCTCTTGATCAAATGCCAATCTCATACCCTCACACATGACGGAATCAATTGGAAACATAGCAATCCCCTAAATCTTGAAATCTTGAAAACTATTAAGTCTGTTGGATTTTGAGTGATATCTAAAAATCTAGTTTCTCCATATGAAATTCAATGAGGTCGAAACCACTTTTGTATTTCTAGAGAAAACAACATTGATCTTCCTTGACAGCAATGATATTTTTGTGATGGTGGTTAATAATAGCATTTGTTAATGCATACTAACTAAAAAATTAGTTGTTTTAGGGTTAGATCACTTAGAAGGCCTATGACATGTAAAGTTATGTGAGCAATGGGGCCCTTTGTTCATATCTAGTGTGTATACTTGTGTGCCCAATGTTGCTTGGGAGTGGGAGCGGAAGCAAGAAGCAGAAATGGAAGCGGAAGCAGGAAGCTGCATTTTCAAAAGCTCTTGCGTCGCAAGTGAATTGGGAGCGAATTTTTATATAATATCTATTTGATGCATATATGTAGAATGATGAATTAGATATAAAAAGCATAAAAACATGTATTAAACCATATAACATCAATCATTTAGAAGTTATAATCTTCACCAATCACATGTCCACAAGTTACAAGTTCTCATTTATATAGCATGTAAGAGTGCACATGACCAAAATAGCACCGAGTGCAATCCATCTTTAAACCGAAAATACATAAACAAATAGGCTTTAGATGGCCTTTACCATCCAAAAAAATCATGCTATAACAAATACCTACATATCATCAAAATCATTGCCTATCGTGGGATCCTTGTCATTAATATCACCCTCTAAACATTAACATAAGATAGAAAATCACAGCATGTCAAGTCAAGATTTTGTTCAAGTGATGGATACATTTTCAGTATGGTCATGATAGAGGAGCTTCGCAACCAGTGTCACTAACATCAAGGTACATAGAGGGCTTGGTGCTCTTGATTAAATACGAGTTCCATACCATGTACATGACAAAATCCAATGGAAACATTGCAATCCCCCCAATCTTGAAATCTTGAAAAACTGATAAGTCTCCTAGATTTTGAGTGAGATCTAAAATTCCACTTTCTACATATGAAATCCAATGAGGTCGAAACCACTCTCAACCATCTTGAGTCATTCCATGGTAATGTTAAAAATGTAAGTAAAAGGATGAAAATGAAAGATAAAGGAAATGTCGATTTTCTTTAATAATTTAACATTACCATTGATTCCCAACATTGCTAGGGTTAAGAATCTTAACCACCTATGAAAGCACTAGGGAGTGACCGATTTTATTTTTGTGGGAGCGCCTAAGGAGCGATTTTTTTTACAAGGGCGCACTCTCGAAATTCGCACCCTAGCAGGAGCGAATCAATAGTGCACTCCCGGGGTCACTCCCTTAGCACTTCCGAGCGAAGCGGGCTTTGAGAGCGGATTCAAGGGGAGGAGGGGTGGGATTCGCTCCCCGTAGCCTTGCTTTTCTCTAAGGGCTTATAGATCCAAGGGTGGAAAGCAAGGAGTTTTTCACCATTAGGCAAGGTTCAATTCTCATTAAGGCCTAATCTGAAGCCATGGGAGCACCTTGAGGTAGTGGTCAAACATGTGGTTGCACCCAAAGAGATAATATTAAATGATCGTCTAACCCATGCACACATAAGTGGATCAAAGCCCACCCCCATGCCCTTCAAGTTTCTAAAGATATGACAATGTGAAATTGACAAGTAAAAATAAGACTACAACACATTGGATCGAAGGGGTATGATGGCTCTACATCTTTTACACATCAGACCTTCGCTCAAGGTTGCATTGCAGCATAGAGGTCTCTACTGACATCCCCCACTGGGTTCCTCGATTGCAGTAAGGTCCATTCTGCGTTGCGGCCACCTATCCTCTCGTCAAAAAGCCCAAGATCTTGTTTGTGTTAACTCACTACTTTTCACCTGGCACAATTAAGGAGGAACGTCTGGATTCTTTTGGAAACCCCCGCCCCCCAACCACAATTCCCTCGTATTGTGTCTTCAATCAGACTACGACCTTCTTCATCTTGTCTTTCCTTATCCTACTCTAAGCGCCCTTCATGTTAGATCCTTCCACTCTTCATCGTTTCCGAAGGCAACACAAACGACTAGCTCTTTACCTGGTCCTGACTCCCAACACTTCCTTGCAGGCTCCCCTACTCCAAATCGTGTTCCAACTCAATCATTTTCGTCTATACACTCCAATTTTCCCTCTTTACCTTCCGAGTCCAAAGTGCAACCTTCGAAACCACGTCCCATATTCAATTGCACTGCACATCTAAAGCCTTTATCATCACAAGCATAGTGTTAAGGAAGAGAAAACAACCCGCTACGATGGTGGTTCATAATGGCATCAACTTGGACGTTGTTTCTTCTTTCCTAGGTAAAACCTTAGTAGAGGAGTATTGCAAGATTAAGATTTCAAAGAAAAATTCAAAGGTTTGGATCTAGCAACACTGGTCCCCGCCATTAGGCCATTCTCCAAAGGCTCATCTTTTAACTCGTGATTGGTTGGATTTCTTCTTCAAATTCGAGGATGATGCAGAAAGTATATTAGCCATTCCTTAGATTTGGGGCCCCATGGGTTTGTCCATCAAGCCCTTGAAGATGAATTTTAACCCTACCAAGGAACCCCTTACATCTAGGAAAGTTTGGGTGATCTTGCTGAGACTCCCTCTTGTTCTGTAGTTGAACATTCTAGTCACGATTACAAATAAGATTGGAAATTATGTTCGACTAAAATCGGCGTGGAGCACAAAATGTGATACGAGATGGTTATTGCTACATGCGGAGGTCAATTTCAAAGATGGTTGGTGGGTGAAATCAAACTTCATATCGAGAATTTTGCTAACTCAAAAAGTAAATTATTGGCGAGTTTTGTTTCAGTACTTTTCCCATCACAAGGTAGGCCATCTTCAAGCAAATTGTAGTTCTTTAAGCCGAGAATATTCTAGCCTAAACAAATTTGGAAAAAAAAAGGAAACTTTGTGAAGCAATGGATAAGCGATTTCAACCTCTTTTCCTTCTAAAGATCCTCAAGGTCATCATGTCGCGACCTTTCATTAGGAGAACATTGAGGCCCCAAACAACCTCTGATTGGTTTCTTTAGGTATAACAGTACCACCCTTCTCCCTTTTTTTCCGATTTTTATCCTTTCAGTATTAATTTGGCTCCTACCCCTGAACTTCCTCCCCCTACAAGGGCGGTTTCTCTCTCCAAACCCCAACCCCATCCCTCAAAACTACAAGTGATAGATAACCCGCTTGTTGCACCCCCTACGCCTCCTAATCTCGTTGTTTGTCCCTCACAAGGCCAAGGCATTAACCCCTAGCCGGTTTCTCGCACCTCTGAGCAGGTTACCCCCCTTGTCAATTGTATGGCCTTTGCCCTGAACTAAAACTTAAAGAAGATGCCCTCCTCTGGAGTGGTTTGGCTATGGATCCATCCTCACAAATCAAGTAGGACAAAAATCAAACCTCTTGAATGGTTAGCAAAAATCGATGCTTGACATTTGCAAGGGAAAAAAATCAACATTTCTAGGTCTCTTTGAGTGGAGTCAATCTGTCTGCTATCTGAATCATGATTATTGTCTCCTTCAACGCTCACATGTTGGAGGGTACTCACAAAAACCCTGCCCTCAAATGCCTTATTTACTCACAAAAACCTGATAATCTCCAACTACGAGACAATGGTTGATGTGCCTAGACCTAGGAGAGTTGTCAAACCTTGGCTCAAATATCGGTCCTTTGCGACTCTAGATTTGGATGGAAATTTTGGAGGCATGCTTATTGGGTAGGGTCTTGAGAGCAAGGCTTTGGCCTCATCTATTTTACCTTTACCCATCTCGATACGCCTTATGATACCAAAATTGGATTCAATGATCAATGTCCTTAATATCTACAACCCTATGCTGACAGAAACAATTATTGAGATGCTTTAGCCTCCTTTGGAGCTCTTTCAAAGTCATATTCCACTATTGAAAGGGATTTAAATTTCGTATTATCTTTGCGGGAGGTTTGGAGCTCCAACCCTCAGCCTAATCCACTCAATGGTTTTTACACTCATCTCTTTGAACATCATCACTTCCTAGATATTGAGCCACTGGAACTCTCTCCAACCTAGCAGAATTTTCAAATTAACGAAGAAGCCATCTCAAAAAGCTTTAATCGGTTCTTTCTTTTTGAGGTTCTTTTCTCCCCCTCTTTTTTGACACAATCTTGGATCTCATCTGACTCTCTCACCATTTACTAATAATTCTATGAATGACAAAAGAAAGGACCACACCACCACCGATCACTTTTCGATACAACCATTCATGGTTTCTAGAAGAGGTTTTCAAAGATGTGGTAAAGGATTCTTGGGCTCACCTTGTCAAAAATAATCATAATTCCTATATGTCTCAATTTGCAGAGAACCTCTCTCAACTTAAAGCAGCAGTCAAGCCTTGGGCTTACAATCACAGGAACAACCAATAGAAGAGGCTCAAATAAGTAGAACTATCCATTAAAAGGTTCTACAATAACAACTCAAACAACACTCTATCCTGGGTCTTGTTTTCCCTAGTTCTCTTGAGCTGGACAAACAAGCTCTACTAGAGAAAGAAAAGATTGAATGGAAGCTTAAGAGCAGAGCAACATGGATAAAAGAGGGGGATAATAATACCAAAAAGTTTTGTCATTTTGCCTCATTTCAGAGGAATAAAAAATCTACCAGGGAGATTCCCAAGTTTGATGGATCAAAGATGCACTCTGTTGAAGAGATTGCAAGGCAAGGGGTCTCTTACTTCAAAAACCTTTTTAAAGCTCCTCTTGGGTGCCATATTAAAGAAATTCTACAAATCGTCACAGAATTTGCCCATTTCTTCATTGAGGATATGAACCAGGCCGTTCAAGAGAAGTCACGGAAAGTGAACTCAAATCTGCCATCTTGATTTCTTTGATTTAATGAAGGGTGATTTGTTTAAGGTAGTCCTAGAATCTCAAAGCTCTGGGAAAGTTTTCAGTTCATTAAATTCTACTTTCTTTACCCTGATTGCAAAGAAACAGGATTTCCACCCCATATCTCACAGTAACGTGGCCTACAAAATCATCACAAAGATTACTACAGACAGATAAAAAACCTCTTTCATTGAGTTCATATGAAAAGAACAATTCAGGTTCCTTAATTGAAGACAGACACATGTTGTACTCCTTGCTCAAGAGGCAATCCACTCAATGAAGACTCTAAATATTTTGGGAGTATCACTGAAACAGAACTTATCAAGGGCCTATGATAGGGTCAATTGAACTTTTTTTTATGTTCGGTGCTATTAAAATTGGTGATGGGGATCTCTTTAGTAAATTGGATCTTGGGATTCCTGCAGTCATCTTCTTTTGCATTTCCTATAAAGGGCGCCCCTCCCCTTTTTTCAAAGCCTCTCGTAGGTTACGCCAGCGCCGCACTTTATCTCTACTTCTTTTTCTTCTTGTCGCTGAAGCTTTTTGCCTTTTACTGAGGGAAGCGAAAAACCCAGGATTTTTCAAGGGGTTAAACTTATCAGGTACTGGTTGTCTCACCCATATCTCACAGTAACGTGGTCTACAAAATCATCACAAAGATTACAGCAGACAGATAAAAAACCTCTTTCAGTGAGTTCATATCAAAAGAAAATTTCAGGTTCCTTAATTGAAGACAAATACATGTTGTATTCCTTGCTCAAGAGGCAATCCACTCAATGAATACTCTAAATATTTTGGGAGTAGCACTGAAACTGGACTTATCAAAGGCCTATGATAGGGTTAATTGAACTTTTTTTACATCTGGTACCATTAAAATTGGGGATGTGGATCTCTTCAGTAAATTGGATCTTGGGATACTTGCAGTTGTCTTCTTTTGCATTTCCTATAAATGGCACCCCCTCCCCTTTTTTCGAAGCCTCTCGTGGGTTACGCCAGGGCTGCACTTTATCTCTGCTTCTTTTTCTTCCTGTCGCTTAAGCTTTTTGCCTTTTACCAAGGAAGCGAAAAACCCAAGATTTTTCAAGGGGATAAAGTTAGCAGGTACTGTTTGTCTCACCCATCTCCTCTTTGTTGACAATATACTTGTCTGTCAGGATGACTTAATTCTCCTCAAACCAGTTTTGGACGGCTTCTGTCTAGTGACTGGTATGCAGATATATTAAAATACGCCATGCCTTATCACACATCTCCTCTCCAATACAGATCAATCACATGCTCTTATTACCTTCCCCTTTCCAAAATTGTCCCTGGACTATGGTTTCAAATATTTTGGGTTTTGTTTAAAGCCAAATGATTATCAACACTCCGATTAAGTCTGGCTCTACAAAAAGATTGAGGCAAGGATTTCCTTTTGGGTCAACAGATTTCTGTCCAAGGTGGGCAGATCGATATTATCAAAGGCACTGTTGCAGAGCATCCTTATTTACTGGTTCTTAATAGCTCATGTCCCTACAGGTATTCTCACAAAGATTCGAAGAACATGCTTTCGGTTTCCTTGGGTAGGAGCTCAACAATCAGTTGCCCTTACATTGGCAAAATGGGATACAATTGCTCTCCCAAATAATCTTGGAGGATGGGGCATAAAAAAAGAATTCACATGTTCAGCAAAGCTTGGGCAGCTCAAAATCTTTGGAGGCTAATTCACAACGATTCACTATGGGGGAATTCTATCAAGACTAGATATATTTCCAACATATCTATGGTGAACTAGCTCAGATAGAAGCAAAAATCAGTTAAAGGATCCAATATGTGGAAATCTTTTGCCCACAACTTGGCGAATAGGAAATGAGTTACAAGTGAAATTGGGTTTAGACCCACCAGTGGGGCAGGTCCAAATTTCTGTCTATCTCCTCCTCTCATTGAACACTTACAGCAGTCCAGCTGTTTCTATGTAGCAGATATCAAGCCCCATAACCCACAATAATGGGGTCACGAAAGTTGGAAATCTGCAGCTAGTCTGTGCATCCCAGCTACACTGGTTACTGAATGGGAAATTTATATCAGTGAGCTAACCTCAAATTTTATCAGACTCAAAGAAGACACAGCAGATGAGCTGGTTTAGTCACAAAATTCATCCAATGGAGCCTACACTGGAAAACTGGGTTACAAATCCTTTGTTGAATCTGTGAATCTTGGTCCCTCTCTCTGGTAGTGGAGTTATATTTGGAAACTTCACGTGTAGATTTTTTTTGTAGATTCAACAGTTCATGTGATATACTAAAACACAAGACAAGAATCTACCCTACTCTTCTCAGCAGAAACCAAAATTGATCGATGAAAACAATAAGCAGAAAGAGGAAGAATATCAATCACACATAACACAATATTTCTCTGGGGAAAACCACTGCTAAAAACCCCGACTCTCTACATTGCATTAACCAAGAGACCTAAGAAGAAAATACAATGCTTGTTCACACTAGAATAATTCCTGCACAAGTATGATCTAACTCTCTGCCTCACAAGCCAGCACAAGCCAACACTTCACCAAATTTGTTGTCTGCCAAGCCCTTACTTCCTTGCGCAATTCCTGAGAGATATAGCCCATATTTAATTGAGATAATCCTTCCTCCATAACTGCGCAATCCAAACATAGGTCCTCAATTGATTGAATGCACCATCTGTACAACTCGGAAAATTATTCAACTAATAGTAAACTGTCCCTGCACTCTAGTCTCAACTGGCTCTTCCTCTGAACTGACATGCATGAGTTATTTATGAATGAATCTTCAGTTAGCTTGTGTGGTACTGGGGATGCAGTGGTGCACTACTCCATTACTAGACCTTTACTAGTTCTTCCAACAGTTAGAACTAGTTTAACTGACTATAACTCAGTTAGACTGAGTTATTTCCTGAGAGATATAGCCCATATTTAATTGAGATAATCCTTCCTCCATAACTGCACAATCCAAACATAGGTCCTCAATTGATTGAATGCACCATCTGTACAACTCGGAAAATTATTCAACTAATAGTACACTGTCCCTGCACTCTAGTCTCAACTGGCTCTTCCTCTAAACTGACATGCATGAGTTATTTATGAATGAATCTTCAGTTAGCTTGTGTGGTACTGGGGATGCAGTGGTGCACTACTCCATTACTAGACCTTTACTAGTTCTTCCAACAGTTAGAACTAGTTTAACTGACTATAACTCAGTTAGACTGAGTTATTTAATTACAACTCCAAAGAACTCAATCTGGACACCTAAAATTGAGGGTTCACTCTACATGACGCTAGATAAACTTCCAACTCGAATTTCCTAAGTCAATTACGTCAATTAAGAGGCACTGCCGGCATTCCAGTGGATATCTTTCACTCAGATTCATCGAGCACTGAATATAAAAGCTGACAAACTGTCCAAGGAAGTGCTGCAACTGCACCCAGGTACAATGACAGTCTCAGAATTTCTGTATGGGATGAAATAGACCACATGGACTTTCATCTCTGACATATCAACCATTCTACATTATAACAAAGACCCTTCATGGAATCAGCAAGTCATCCATGCTTTAGGTAAAACCCTCAAAAACCCAAACATTCAAAAGAAAAATTACCCTTAAAATGTTTAACAATTAAGCACATCAAAAACAAAACCAGAGTTCAAGTCCAAATTTTCACCCTTGCTGCAGCATTTACTATTTTTGAGTTTAGTGCAGCTTACAAAGGGCCCAAGGCTGCAAACCTTTTATGCATCTCATAAGATAGAGGAAGGCAATTCAATGGCTGCCACACAATCCAATACCACTACTTCAGCTATCATGCAAGGAGATTTTGAGCACCAAACTAGCCAGCATGGTTCTTCCTAAGGCCTTGGTGAAGCTCATCATGAAGGGAATACACAAGGTATTGAAATCCCTCCTTGTGAAACTCTTACTGATGATCATGATTCTCAATATATCTTGTTTGTAGTATGTTGAGAAAGCACAAACTGTTGGGGTATCTTGTGGGGTGAATCCCACAAGAATTCATGATTAAAAATTGGGCCAAAAGGTGGAGGGACCGCATAGATGAATATGTAAATTCATCCACACCCTGAGTAACAGCACGTTTACATTTTCTTTCAGGAAGCAAAACAATGTCAAGAAGTAATCACTCATGGCCCCTGGACATGTCGAAACACTTTAGTTGTTTTTTGTCGAATGGCATTAGGAATTATCATCGAAGCAGCCTCCAAGCTATATTTGAGTAAAATCCCAGGGGCTAACAGGGCCTTTTTGGGCACTTTCGGAACATATTCAAGCGCCAATTGGCAATTTTATTTCCCATTAGCCAGGTAAGCGTTTGCCTTAGGGTTGATATCTTCAAGAACTTAAAAGAGTTTGTGTTCATCTGGTAGCAGAGTATGTTATCAGACAGACAATACCATCTATCAATCTCCCCTGCACCTTCAACCTCTAACCCTACTCGCTAAACTCTGCACACCCAGCTTCATATAGAGAATGATGAATGCACAAAAGTAATTAAAAGGGGAAGACCAACAAGGCCCAACTGTTCTAGTCAGTTGGTCAACCCCAAAAAAGCATAACTCAGTTTCAGAGCCATCCCCAGAAGATGTCTGCCAACATTGTTGTGATCAAGGACCAACCTGGAATTTTCCAACCCACTGCTCATTGGAGCAGTGAGAACCAACGGACCCAGTTTGCACCGTCAAAAAGTTCATTTTTCTCAAACACCTGTGCTAACAAGACCTCTTACAGCTCAAGCATCATCTCCAATACATGCAATCAGCCAACATATCTAGTATCAACAAACCCAAGGAATACCTGCCTTTTGTAAGACTTGCACAATGATAAAGAGGTATGGTAGTTCCAAATTACATCTAGACATTTCTGTGATCCTTAAAAGGATCTGATGTCAGTCATATCATAAAAAATGCCCATGTGTGCATTGTTCAATGCATGCACACAACATGGGGTCCAATAAAAATGGATGCAATTACTTTGAACAAATAATACAACTGAGCCGCAAAGATGTGCAGAGTGTGCAACTAATCTGCAACTAAACAGCCGAATAGTATTGGAGGATCAGTATAATACTATAATATGAGCTTTTACAAGAAGCCAAAGGTCAATCGTTAAGGGTTGATTCCATGAGCTGCAGGATTTGTTGAAACAAGAAAAGGATTATGTGGTGAATCCATTGGGCATATAACAGAGTTTATCAATTGACAATTGTAGCAAGCATATTTCAAGGACAAAAACTAGGCCATTATGGCATTAAGTGATTTCCTCCTCTGAATTGGGTTCACCAAGGCTGCACCATTGAGTAGATGAGGTCGCCTCTGTCCACACTCATATCTTTGCATCAACTCAAGCACCAATTTGTCAACAAGAAATTGATATCTGGTGGATTATAAAGCAGCTTATCACCAATTTCGTGCTCTAATGTTTTCTAGATCAGTCATCTTGGTCATTACATTGCACAATTTGTCTCTATTGTCATCTTTATAGTGAGCAACATCCAATTTATTTCCTTTCGTTTTATGCACTTAAGTTAATTCGGCAAAAGATTGCAAATGCAATGGGAAGACTTGCATAGAAAAATGCATCTTGGTGTTATTTTGACCAAACGTATGTTATCATGTGATTATGATATGATGCTACAGAAAAACCCATCGTATATTTTATGAGCCAGGTTGTCACAAACATGCAAGAAGATCTATATCTGGCTTGTCACACTTGGTATCAGAACAAGCTCCACCTCGTATATTATCATTATTTTGAGATATGGATCTACAGACAGTGCACAGCAAAATGGATACATAACAATCTATGCTCAGAGCAAGCAATATTTAACAAATTTTTTAAATCACCAAGTCAAGAGTCGTTGAAGAATTGATTAACCAAACTCTAAAATCAAAAGCTTAATTCTTAAATCAAGCTCACAGTTATACTTGTTAACAACACATAATCAAATATACATCCAAAAACACAAAAAGATTAAAAAGAAAAATAGTTCTAACCATTATGCCAAACCACACAAATGCTGAAAACATACCATGAGTAGTTTATACAAAATAGACTCCACATCCTCCCCTACATATCCTGCCTACAACCAAAAAATATAGTTTTGATTAGAAATGTACATTCAAAATGATCATACCCTCAAATGCAGGTGCCTTAACAAGGACTAGCTAGTCATACAAACAAAAACATAAAATAACCGCCATTGCCATAGGTAATCACTGACCAGAGTTGGTATGAGAGCATATTATCAGAACAGTAAAAGCTGATGCTGATGGAAAAAAGAAAAACATCTTGAAAAATAATACCATGTAATGTAAATATTATGCATTTTAAATGTTAAAAGAAGATTTTAAAATATTAAAATTATATATATATCCTGGGATAGACTGTCCTAATCAAATCTAGGAAAACTTGAAGACTTTATTTGATAAAAGTGATGAAAGTCAGATTATGCAGATCAAGAAAGGGTTGATTTCTCTTTCTCCCTTTTGAAAGAACCGAAGGATCTCTGGCTCCCATGAAGGGGCTAGAGTTAAAGTTGGGTGAATGCATAATAAGTCTTCCAAAGAAGAGTAAGACTCATGGAACTAATCTTGATGAACCTGAAGATACATTATGATGTATTATGTTCCACATTTTGTGCTAGTTGGGTGTCCAAAAAAGATGTATGGATTATTCCTTTGAATTTTTCTGTGGTATATGAATTAGGGTACAGGCAAAATCACTTGAAGGGGAAATTGAATTTAAGCAACAAACCCATTTGCTAGAGGGAAAATGTCAATGCAACTACAAAAAAAGAGGAAGAGGAGGAAATCAGGAAGAATAATGGGAATGCCTCAACCAGATTGTTGAGAAGAATGATGATCAAGTATCGACTAAGAAAGGTAGGAAGAAGAAGACCTTGCCATTATTGCAAAAAATTGATACATATGGAGAAGGCTTGCTAACAGAAAACTAAGGAACTAGAAGAGAGAGTCAAGAAACTTGAAGGAGACATTGGCTGGAAAATCCACCGACCTGCAGCACCAAACTCCAGAAGTAAGGTTAATAACAATAAGTTCTCTATTAGCACTTTTAAAATGTTGCAAGATCACACTTCTAAGAGTGGTTACTCTACTCTTATTGTGCCCATAACACGGCTACGATGCTTCTCTATTTTTCTCAGAGTAAAGCTCCAAAAAAGGAACCTTTGATGCTAATGACTATGCTCTTACAATTGTTGGCTGTGGTAAAATTGAATTGCAAAATGATTTGATCACTAATATTTATTATATCCTAGTTTGAGTATGCCAATTTGTTATCTTTACCCCAACTAACTCAGGCTAGCAAGAAGGTAGAATTTGGCCCGATCAATTTGTTGTGAAATATATTCGCAAGAACTTCATTGTTGTTGTTGAACGTATTCTTGACTCAATGGACAAATTGTATAAATTCTGTGATTTTCCTAGAAAAGATCTAAGATCAACTGCACTCATACCAAAGGCAAATGGCTAGAGCAGCATTTGGCATGAATGAGTCAGAAATTTGAATTTCCAGACAATGAAGTTGATAGTAAAACATAATAGAGTTACTAGACTAACCACAAATGTTCCCCCGGTGATGTATGTGAAGGAAGTGTGCTAGGAAAGCATCACCACACTACACTTGAAAGTTGAAACAAAGAAGGCTCAGCTAAAACATATCCTCAGGGACCTATTTTCCCCAACTAACCATCAATAGTTGTTCCAAGGTATGTCTTGACTCCCATTGATGCTTTCGCCATTTATGCAAGGGTACATTTGCTGAAAAATAAGACTCGTGCATTTTAAAATTCAAAGTATTTAGGACATTGGTTGATGAACAATGCATTCAAATTGTGAAATGTTTGAGATCAAACAACAGATGGGAATATGTAGGCAACATTTTTGAAAGTTGCTTGTCACAACATGATATCTTATAGCAGAGATCGGTACCTTTCATGCCTAAACAAGTGATCATTTTTGAGAGGAAGAATCAAAACTTTGTTGAAATGGTATGGAGTTTGAAGGTATGCTAACTAAATGATGGGTATAAATTGTCTACACTCTACTCCTCAAACTCTCTTGTGAACCAGATTCCAACCAATGTAGTGTCAAGCATGATTCCCTCTAAGAAGTAGAATGGGACAAAGCCCACAATCAAACACCTCAAAACGTTTGAATACATAGTGTGAGCTCATATTACCAAATGATAAGAGAAAGAAACTAGATGCAAAGAAATTTATCTTCACAAACGAGCAGCTAAGACAATTGAAGATGCGGTGTTGATCCAAAAATATCTATGACTAAAGGAAGTCTAGAAGTCAAAAACAATGAGGTAGTGTTGTTCTAATGGTGCATGTGCATTAGGCATGTGATCCTAATACATATGTAGATGCACACGAACAACCTAAATTTGAGAATGATTTGACTGATGAAGAAGCAAACATATAACTTAGTTTCTTGAATGTCAAGAAATAATGTGTTCAAGTGTTGATGTATCGACACAACCAAGCACACATTAGAAGGCATTGTTGAAAGGCATAAGGCTCCTATGGTCAAAGGGTTTTTCTCACAAAGAAGGTATCAACTACACTAAAACCTTTGCCCCTATTGCAAATATGGACTATAATCAATTGAGCACTTCTCACATTGCTCGTTTTGGATGGAAGGTGTTGACCACTACGTGTCAATGACCCATAGAAATACACCCCCTTTGATCGATGTGTCTGTGTCGTTCAGCGATTATCATCAGCCTGATTTACAAGTGGTTATAATGTAAACCCATTCTACATGTATATGATGTAAATAATCTAAGCAGATTTGTGTCATGTATGTAACGACCTAGGTAAACCTACTTTTCTAGTGATAATCTACATTCTGGGAGGTTTTTTGTCTCACCGATCCATTCTCGAATGGTCGGCAGAGTTTTCCTTCAGTCTTACCCCAAAGCCGAAATAGATTTTGTCACTAGGATCTTAGGCGAGTCCTAGTGTTCTATTTTATTACAAATTGCTTGGTCTGCTGGATTATATTTGTGTCGCAGAAAGGGGTAGTCTGTGAGGGTCTATTACAGATGGGCTTTCCCCATTATGATGTAAAAAATATGAAAATCATGATGTAAAGTGTCTTGTGTTCGAAAATATGAAAATTTAATTAATTAAATTTTCTGGACAAAAATTAATTAAAATCCTAAGCCAGAAATTTAATTAATCCTAAGGCAGAAATTTAATTAATTCTAGATCCTAGGTAAATTTAAATTCTCCAAAAGCAAAATTCGTCAGTCCTTAAAAATTAAATTTTAAAAGGTCCTAGGACTAAGGTAAATTAATTATTTTGCTAAATTTTAAGCCTTTGGTCCCTGGGGTTAAGTCAAAGTCAAATTTTTGGGGAACTTAACTCAAATTTTTTTATTTTTGAGTTAATTAAAAATGCATTTAATTGAAAAATTCGAATTTCCTCAAGAATTAAATATTTCGACAAACGAGATTAAAATAAATTTTAATTCTCATCAACGGTCGAAATTGCTTTGACAACGATAACTCGAACTAGCCGTTGGAGGATTTATCTTTAAATAGGAAGTCATTTGTCAGCTGATCCATCCGATCTTTGAGTCGTGTGCTAAGCGAAAAGCTCTTGTGTAATCATTTTATGAATAATAAAGAAAGACTTTGGGGTTGATTATTAAAATCCAAAGTCGGAAATTTAATTAATTCTAGGTCCTAAGTAAATTTAAATTCTCCAAAGGCAAAATTCGTCAGTTCTTAAAAATTAAATGTTAAAAGGTCTCGAGACTAAGGTAAATAAATTTGAAGCCTTTGGTCCCTCGGGTTAAGTCAAAGTCAATTTTTTGGGGAAATTAACTCAAAATTTTTATTTTTGAGTTCATTAAAATGCATTTAATTGAAAAATTCAAATTTCCCCAAGAATTAAATATTTCGACAAATGAAATTAAAAGAAATTGTAATCCTCATCAACGGTCAATATTGCTTTGACAAGGATTACTTGAACTAGCCATTGGAGGATTTATCTTTAAATAGGAAGTCATTTGTCAGTTGATCCATCCAATCTTTCAATCGTGTGCTAAGCGAAAAAATCTTGTGTAATATCTTTTTGAATAATAAAGAAAGACTTTGGGGTTAATTTTTGTCAGTGTTACTCTTCATGGAAATACTGTAAGATGTGTTGTTTTCATGTATAAATTTGTTTAGCCATTGATGATAGCTTCTGAAGAGTGATTTGAGTACAGGTATCTTGCTCAGTCGTTGGGGTTTAAGTGATAATTTAAATTTTGGATGTAATAGCAAGTATCTCTACTTATCTTAATTTTATTATTATTTTCTCGCTCTATTTTGATGGTTGAATCGAGTTTTGCAAGAAAGTCTTGATTTTTAGATCCTCGAGCGTTAGGAGAAGTTTTCAGTTGCATTAGCCAACTCCCGATCTGTGTTTTCTAAAGAGCCCAGCTTAATTTTAATCCCGAGCTTATCATAATATTTTTATTAGTGATGCATGAAGGGTTTTGAGCTAAGCACCTCCTATAAAATTTGAAAATTTAATTTTTTATGTACGAAGTTGAAAAATCTAGCTGTTGAGAGCCTTAGATTATCAGATCTGGGAGCGGAGTGTTGCACTCACACTCCTCAGATCTGATAGATCTACCATTCTTGTGCATAGATCTATAAAAAAAATGGGTTTTCTGACTTGGGTTTCTGGGGTTTTATTTATTTTTTGTATATTTGGGTTCTGGGTGTTTTTTGTTTTCAAGTACAAGGTGCAGATCTGAAGGTGAAGTTTGATTCGAAGCCAGATATAGGCCTTGGAGGGTAATATTTGGCCTTAAAATCATTTTTGCAAGAATATCATCCAACCTTTTGCAGTCCAAGGACTTCAAATTTTTTTTAATCTGAAAAATGACTTAACAAGGGTTTCATTGATAAATCTGAAGCATAAAAATATATTGCTATGAAATTCATTTTTTGGGGTTTATCTTAAGTTTTGGGCTACAGTTTCTCTGTTGCCTGGAGTTATCCACCAGAAAATTTTCGAATTGGTTTGTAGCATGGGGTTTTCCAATAGAAATTTTCGAAATCATTTTGCTGCCTTAGGCTTATTCCTCTCTTGCTGCGTTTTTCTCTTCTCGAGGAGATTTCGAAAAAAAATTGTTGCCATACGCTGCTCCTTCAACCTGCAAAAAACCTCATGCATCCAAGCTAACCCACATTTTTTTTCTCCCTCGTCTCTAGCGGCTCCACACATAACCGCGTCCCATCCAACTCGACCTGCAACAGATCTGCAAGTCCTCGATCTTGCAAAACTTCCTCCCTCTTGCTGTAGTTCCAAACATGTGTTTTCCTCCCACAAAACCCCGCCAACTCTTCTATCACTACCTGTCCGCAACCATCGCCTGCTAGTCCATTGTCCTCATATCCCACGTCCATTTCGAACAACTCGCGATCGCTCTATCCACCTGCGAGAAAATCGTTGCATTCCCTTTTCCCATCGCTCCATTCCTACCGTCGTCGAACTATTCTTACCTCCCACCATCGGACCTGCAAACGAGCTTTCCGATTTCATTCACCTTTTGTGTTTTCGTTGGGTTAGATAGGGTAGGATAAGGTTTGATGTATTTTCGTTTGGAGTTGTCTATAATGCGACTTTTTGGAGATTCCGGTGACGGAATCCGGCGGAAGAAATAAGGTTAAATCTTGATTTTTAGCAGTTAAAATGGTTTTTTAACTGCATATTTGGATTCAGCGCCCTGAAAAACCCCTGGGAGCCTTTGATTGTGCAGAAACTAGCTATCAAACACAGGGTTCCAATGAATTGCTGCCGGATTTTGACCGGAAAAATCCGCTGGAAAAGCTTTCAAAAAATCGCGTTATAGACTACTGCAATTTAAACTGAATGAGAAATTAATAAATAAAAAATATATTTACAATTTAAAAAAAATTTAACTAAATCAAAGTCTAAACAAATATATATTTACAATTTTAAAAACGCAAATTTAAAATAGAATTAGCTAAATCAACGTAAACAATTTTATTTTTGTTATTTTGTTAAATTTGTACAATTTGAGGACAGTCTGCTACTGGATAAAAGTTTCCAAATAATCATTAATGTTTGAGAAGTGACACTTAGATCATCTTGTTCTGCACGAAACCTCCAAAATCTAGTTTCAATATTGCTCTAATTGTATTTTTCTGTGATACTTATGGTTTTTCATTAATTTTGTGGCAGAAAATTAATGGTTTTTCATTACATTTTGATGGGGGAACGATTTTGAAGAACAAATTCCTATTAAAAAAAAAATAATGTGATTGGTGGGCGATATGACTGTCCCTTATCCATTGCCTCGACTTAACCATGGTCGAACCCCATGGCTGGCCTCGTTTTCACTGTTCATATAACGTACAAAAACTCAATCGAGTGTCCAATGATGGTGGCATTGCCTTTCTCTGCACAGGCCTTTTGTATACCGCGTATCGAGATGTAAAAATCTTGTGACGGCAGCAAATGTGTGCATATCGTTCGTATCCTTGAGCAACACAGGTCAAGCTTTTATTTTCATGCTCGAGATATGGGACAATAGCAGAAGAAAACAGATTCCTGCCATTCTGTTTGTCTTGACACCCGTATTAGATTTAACTAATACTGATATCTCTGGACTCACATTTCATCTCGTCCCATCTCCTGCTCTTATCCGTTCTCCCTGTTTGGGCTTCTTTAAGTAGTCGGCAGTAATGGCGGATGGTAGACGGTGATCAGCATAGGGGCTGACTGACGCGGGTTCTTGTAGGGTCGTAGAAATGCAGTCAGGCGGGCAGTATGGCATTCACGACATCCAGCAGCTTATGATGGAGAGAGGTCCGCCTCCGCGAATGTTTGCTCTTTCGCCAGATATGCTGCCACACCCCATGAAGCCCCCCGGCTTGCATCCTCATTTAACTCCTCACCATTTCATGCCTTTCCCTCTGGATCACCACTTCCAGCACTCGTTGGCCACTCATCATGCACAGCAGCAGGCGATGCAAGAGCAGATAGGTCTGGGCGACGATTCTTCTGAAAATCAATCGTCGTTTGCAAATAGGACAGCGATCCAAGCTGAAACAGAGGATGATGATGATGGAATCGAAGGTGAAGACGATGAGGACAATGGTGATGGATGGGCAACAGAAGAAATCCTGAACCTTCTCAGAATCCGTTCCGAAATGCATCTCAAATTCCGGGATCCAAATCTCCAAGCCGTAGCCTGGGAAGATGTTTCAAGGTAATAGCTTTTCCAACTAGCCCCCTACAGAATGGCTTCATCTGCAACTATGCCTTGTTTTTCCTCTGCTCGGGTTTGGGGGCTAACCGTCTTTCTCAATAGCGCTGAAAATCCGAGTTGGAATTTCTGACTTAAATCTTGCCTACTATGTCGAGGCATATTGTCTCAAAGCAAAGGACTGACTTTATTTTTTTCAGGAAATTTGCTGCTAAACCCTAGATTTTTGACGGATTAGAAACTTTTCGATGAAGCCAATTAGCAACACCAGATTGCTAGGTTTTACCCTTTTTGCTGCACCGATGAAAGGGTTTCCTTATGTCCTTGAAAATCCTTAACCGTACGAAAGTGCCAGAATGATTCAAACAATCCTCTCACAAAACCATGAGTATCATGCCTGACAAGCGCTAAAAGCCTTCGAAGCTCATTTGATTCAGCGAATATCGTAGGAGAATCAGCAGCTCTAATGGTAGATTGCGTACGGATTTGTTCATCAGATGATCACGACTTACTTGCCTCGGGAACAATTTAAACAAATCAGAACTGATCTACGAATCCTTCCATATTGTTCAATCGTTGCCGACATTTCCTGTTGCATATTGTGATTTCCTGTTCGGTCGAATATTTAATCTTTACTGACGATTATTCTTTTCTTCCACTTTTGCAGAAAGCTTGCAGAACTGGGATATCACAGAAGTGCAAAAGCGTGCAAGGAAAAGATTGAGCAGGTGAACCTAACATCCGAGAAAGCTAAAGACGGAAAGAGCTTTATGCAGTTTGGCGAGCTTGAAGCTGTTTATAATGGTGGAAGCCGGGTGAATAATGGCGGGGTCACTAATGCTGCTTTGCAGGAAGAAGTAGTTGCAAAATCTGAGCAACAAAACAAGAAAAAGAGAAAAAGGAAGCACCTGACTTCGATCAAAATATTCTTGGAGAACCTGGTAAAGCAGCTGTTGGAAAACCAGGAGGCCTTGCATATTAAGTTTCTGGAGGCCATAGAACGCCGAGATCAAGAAAGGATAATGAGGGAAGAGGCCTGGAAACGCCAAGAAATGGCGCGTTTAACAAGGGAAACGGAATTGCGGGCTCAGGAGCACGCTCTTGCCTCGACGCGAGAGGCCGCCATTGTTGCGTTTTTGCAGAAAATTACCGGTGAAGACTTGAAGCTCCCTGAAGCGCCGGTGCCATTTCACGCTACAGAAACTCAGGAAGATCACCAGGCAGCTTGTATGGATAAAGACCTTTCCGATCCCAACGGGAAGAGATGGCCTAAGCCTGAAGTCCAAGCTTTGATTCGCTTACGCAGTAATTTGGAGCCCAAATTTCAAGAGCCGGGGCCGAAAGGGCCGCTTTGGCAGGAGATATCAGCCGGAATGGCGTCTCTAGGTTTCACCAACCGCAGTGCCAAGAGATGCAAGGAAAAATGGGAGAACATCAATAAATATTTCAGAAAAACCAAAGATAGCATGAAGAAGAGACCCGAAAATGCCAAGACTTGTCCATATTTTCAACAGTTGGATGTTCTTTATCGTAAAGGAATTCTTTCCTCCCCAAACAAGTGCAACAGAGTCGATCAGCACAGTAATTCCTCGGATGCAATGCTAGAAGATCAGGGCCACGGTCATGAGAGTAATCACAAAGACGACCTTCGTGAACATATTCAGGTTTCCCGCTCAGACTCCGAGCATATAATGTCTGTAATGCCTGCAGAGGCCGAAGAAATCACCCCGGCAAATAACAACGATAACGTTTATTTCTTTCGGAGTCCTGATCCCGTTGATCATGGACACCAAATGGCAAAATTGAAGCAAAATCTGCCGGAAAATAATCGCAACACTTCAAATTCTTCGAGTCCAAACGTCGAATCTGGTACGACAACAAGAAATGTGGGAATATTTCCGACCGATAACAACAAAACAGCTTCGAAGATGGAAAGAATGGCGAAAGATATGTTGGAAGCGCAACAGCAGCAGCAAAAGAAATTCTTAGAAGAGTTCGAAAGGCGGGAACACAACCAGAATCAGCATCTTCATCAAGAGCTTAGAGACCAGGAGTTTCGCGGTCAACAAAATGAACTGAAATTAATACAAGAACGCTCGCATTCCGCAACGCAGTCTGCACTAATGGCTTTAGTCGACAAACTGACTGCAGAAATCGGTGGCGATTTTTCCATCCCTCTACCTTCGGCCAAACGATGAGCATACGAGAATTCAGGTACCTTAATCCCAGGATCAGGTGAATATATATATCTATATATGTGCATTGGCCTTGAATTTAAGCAAGCATTTAGACTTTTCTATATTGTAAGAAAACGAACAGCAATCTTTATGTATGATAGAACTGTTGATATTATTTGTGTTTTAAAGACTCTGAAGCGTTATTAACGGATTTTTAAAGCAGCATTGGTCAGTATTTTCTATAATATAAACTTCTTTCTCGTTACTCGTCTTTCTCTGCAAAAGATTTCAATACTAAAGATTTATTCTGTCTTTATTTTCCGCATCCCTCCCCGCGCCGCGAATGCATTACAAAAATTTATCAACTGCAATCCGAATGGATTTGCTGAAAAAATATACGTCGAAGCAAATATAGATGTCTCAGTAATCTCTGCTTCATAATGCAAACAGTATCCATTTATATGTCTGTTTGTTCTCTTCTCATACGAGTTTGAACATTGGACGATCGTTTCAAAGCCTACACACTGGAATTTGCAGGCATGGACCTTGACGATTTATTTTACTTGAATTTATTGATCTGTAGCCATAAGATTTGCCTGCAACAGATTTAATCTTTCCTGGTGATCGCTGTCAAGGAATTCAAAAGGTGTGGCTTTTTGTTGTTGAAATGCCTCCAATGGCAGCTCAACTGTACATCTCCTGTTTAGTGAACAATTTACGAGATATAATGCCGCTTATTCACCTGTTTTACACCAAATAAACTCGACTGTGTTACAGCTTCACACACTGCTCCCGATTCCTGTCAGTATATCTGATGAAATAATTCATTACTCAGTTCGATTTCTTTCCCAAGACCATTTCTGCATTTTCGATTTCATGAGTCAATGCAAAACGATGGAAAATATGATGAAAAGAGTATTAATCAAAATATTCTATCATGTTCTGATAGAAATAAACCATTCAAACTTCTATCTTCACCTATTGTTGAAGTTTTTCTCAGTCTCCATGGCTCTTTATAAACCAATCTCACTATCTGTGAGAGATAATCCTCGTTAGCAATGATCCTCATCTCCCCAATTCAATAGATACTAACCAATATAATCTTCGTTAGCAATGATCCTCATCTCCTAAATTCAATAGATACTAACCAATATCAATGTCTGTAACATAATTGATAAATGGTTTTGCAAACCAATCTCAATCTCTGTGAGAGATTATCTTCGTTAGCTATAATCCTCATCTCCTCATTTCAATAGATAAAAAGTGCTTTGGTGCCTTGTTTTGTTTCGTGTGATTAAAATTTTTAAATATGTAATAATGTATATGTTCTCTATATCGTTTTGTTCTGGCTGGGATTGCTTATCCGAGCACCAAGAACAAGAATATTCACAATTACTTAAGAGACGATAAAGGTTTATAAGCCCTTCGCTCAATTGAGCAAATAAGCGCAAGAGGAAGCAATTATGAGCCCTTATATGCCTAAGTATAGAAACGTGGTATTGATTAGAGACAACAACAACCTCATGAAGGCTTGAAAGGTTAGAGTTTTCTCTGCACCCTAGATGTGAGAAAGTTCCTCCCTAGACGGGGGAGTGATTCAAAAGACTATTTTGGTAATGCATTAGATGATCCCGCGAAGCGTGTTAAGGAGTTGTAAAGGTAGTAGGGGTAAGAACATGGATTTGTGAAGGTAAAGATTAAGTGGATGTAATGACCAAGTTTAATATAAGGGATAGGGTGTATAATTTTTATGGATCTTACTATTGACATTTGTGATATTCCATAAATATGTAGTCAAAATATATTAAAATTTTATGTGGTATGGTAACCGTTATTATGATAATGGGTGAGAGTACCAAGTGAGATATCTTGATCTGCTAATATGTAAAAAAATAGTTTAAAAGCTATGGCCTTTCAACAAACAAGTTGGGATATATATATATATATATATATATATATATATATTATATATATACATATATAATAATATAATATATATAAATTGTTTATAGTGTGATTTTTTGGATTTTTTGTGAAATTTGAGGTAAATTTGAATTTGTTTATATTTAAATAAACTAGTGTTTTTTACTGTATATATGGCTTTAAACATCCATGAAAAACCCTTTGGGCACTTCTATTGTGCAGGGTTTACCCGTCAATCTTGTGATTTCAATGAATTCTTGCCGAGTTTGAAGAAATTAGACCCGAAAAATCCCCAGAAAAGCTTCAAAATTGTACTAAAGACACCCAAAACTGTACTCATGACTATACTCCAATATATATATATATATATATATAGTTGAAGTTTGAGGGATTAAATTTAGATATGAAAAAATATGAATTTAAATAATAGGAAAAATAATTGGAACATAAATTAGTTGAGGAAAATTAATGAAAATGATTAAACAAAATAATAAAATAATGTTCAACAATATAAAGATTTAGATGGTAAAACTTTGACAATATATCACGGAAACATCCATGGGCAATATATCAATAACCTTATTGCTCAAAAATGAAGATTACAATATTCCCACAACAACCACTAAATGTGTGCACCTCTTAGGGCTACATAGACATATAATGTCTTCAACATAACTACCACTATTATATGAATTGCCAAATTTCTTCTTCAAGTAAATTTGGTTTTTACCATAAACTTTTTTCCCATTTTGATTGTTGTCACAATTCTAACAATCTTCCCCTTAAAAAATTACCTTATGCCTTTCCCAAGCTCATTCATTAATTTTTATACAAGCCAAACTCCACTACAACTTTTCTAATAATAGTAGTTCTGGAAACATGTTTATACAATTTTCTTGAGTATGAACTTTCTTAAAAGCTACTCCACCCCCATTCAATAATATATCTTACAAAATGATATTTAATAGAACTATTCTTATCCTTATTGTGATTGGATTCATAGTCAAATAGATAGCATATTCACTATGACAAAATCCATTCACTATGTCCCGTGCTTTTGTAAACCCACTCAATATACCTTTTAGCCAAATTACCTCCCTGCTTGCATAGCATATATTCTACCTCAATATTAGATAAAGTGACTATTTTTTTAATCTTTTACATCCAAAAAATAGGTCCTCGTCCAAGAGTAAAGACATAACTTGATTAGATCTCCTTTCGTATAAATCACTTGCAAAATATGGATAACACAACAAAAAAACTGAATCACTACAACTATTATAGTAATAAAATAATCATTTATGTCTCTAAGATACCAAAGAACCCATTTCATTGATGTACAATGCTCTTTACTTGGATTTTCCATGGATTTATGGACAATATCCACTACATCTAGAATATCTAGTATTGTACATATCATTGCATATATTGAACTTTTTACTACACTAAATATGATACATGATACATATAAAACTTTTATTCTTTATTACTAGGACATAAACATGAAGAAAGATTAAAATGAGAAGCCAAAGAGATATTTATTGATCTCACATTATTAATACTGAATCTCGTGAGTATCTTCTCCACATACGTATGTCATGATAACCACAACTTACCATGTTTCATGCCTCTATGTATTTCTATGCCCAAAATTTGTTTTGTTGCACCTAGATCCTTCCTGTCAAAATTCCTAGTCAATTGAGCATTTAACCTACTAATCTCCACCATACAAACCCTTATGGGTGTTCCACATATCTTTCATCATCCAAATGTCCATGTAAAAAAGTTTTTTTTAACATCTAGTTACTTTAACTCAAGATCGAGTAAAACAACTTATGTTAATACGGCATGAATAGAAGCAAGATTTTAAACTAGTGAAAATAATTCATAGAAATCAATACCTCCTATTGAGGATACCCTTTTTCTACTAGTCTTGCTTTGTACCTTTCAACTTTATCATCAACACCCTTTTTCAATTTATAGATCAATCTGCAAGCAACAACTTCGATCCCCCTTGGGAGTTCTACCTAGTTCCATGTTTTATTATTCTCCAAGGAATCCATTTCTTCTTTCATGTCTTATTTTCAATTGCCACTTTTAATAAAATCCATTTCTTCCTAATGACAAGGTTCCCCATCATTAGAAATCAAAGCAACAAATGAAATACAATCTTCATTCCTCTTAGGGTGATTTTTGGCCCTTACAGACCTCCTCGTAATTGGTTGCACCATTTCCATATTTTCTTGTATATTTTTTACATCCTCATATTCTTCTATAGGTTTTTTTTCTTCCTATTTTCTGTAGATGGATAAGTCTCCAAATGGATTTGCTAATTTTGTTGTACTTGTTCCTATTTCATTTCAACTTCTATTATTTTTGGTTTTATGAGAGGAGACTCATCAAATACTACATTTTTGCAAATGATGATTTTGTGGATAATAACATCCCACAAGTTGTATCCCTCAGCTCCATCACCATAACCAAAAAATATATATTTGTTTGATATGGGGCCTAACTTAAAACATTGATCTTTAGTAATAAGAGCATAAGCATCACAACAAAAAAATGTCATATTTGAAAAATCAATGTAAGAATTATCTATCCATAACTCTTTAGGAATCTTATAGTTTATTTCAATTAATGGTGAATAATTTACTAGATAGCAAGTTGTAGTGAATGTTTTTTCTCACAATTCTTGCTACAACTTGGCACTACTAGGTATGCTCCTTCCTCTCTCTAGAAGAGTCTTGTTCACCCATTTAGCCACACCATTTTGCTAATGAGTGTAGTTCCTCTCAATCCTAATTTGCAATATTTTCAAATTCCAAAGATGTGAACTCACCTTCATTATCTATCGTAAGAAATTAATTGACTTGCAAAATCTCTTCTGAGCCAAACCCTAAATTTCTTAGATATAAACAATTATCTTTTCTTTTGAGAATACAAAACCACATCTTTGTAGAGTAATCATCTATAAATGTCACAAAGTATGATGATCATCCAAAAGAGACAATAGTGGATGACCCAAATATTTGAATAAATTCAGAATACCCTTACTTGTATGACTACATCTTTTAAACTTATGTCTAAAATACTTGCAAAAAACATAATGCCTGCAGAAATTCAAAGCCAAAGATTTTTAGAGTCTAGAAGTAGCTTATGGTTTATCAATACCTTTATTCCTTGCTCGTATGGTCTAGTTACCGATACCATAAATGAGTAAATTCATTTGCTTCCTCGGATTCCATCATTGTTTTATTTATATTAGTACTCCCTTCTAGCTTATAAAGGTTCCCAATATTTGTAGCCCTCATTATCGCCAAGACTCCCTTGAATAGATTTAGCGTAGCACCTTGAATTGTAAATTTACAAGCTTTAGAATCCAAAGTTCCAAGGAAATTAGATTACTTTTTTGTTCTGGTACAT
This sequence comes from Pinus taeda, assembly GCA_000404065.3. Lineage (NCBI taxonomy): Eukaryota > Viridiplantae > Streptophyta > Pinopsida > Pinales > Pinaceae > Pinus > Pinus taeda. The sequence goes on from APFE031403143.1 coordinate 90,698, forward strand.
GTCTTACTTATGTCAACACCTTTATAAAACCAACAAAAAAATTGGATCTTAATGCTCCCAATACCAATAATCTTAAAAGATACATTGTTTTCCATAAGAAGAATGTCGCCATCAATAGCATGGTAAGAAGAAAGCCAACACCTATGTGGACACATGATGTGAAGCACCATAATTTAATAACCATTCCTCATGATATTTTGAGATATTAAAAACGAATAATACTTCATCAACCATACCTAAAAAATTATCTCAACTAGATTTTCTTCCTTTTTGGAGTCATCCTTGGATTCTTTCCTTTCCCAATAATATTGCTTGAGGTGCCTCGCTTTATTGTGGTACCAACATTTTTTGTTACCACTTTTCCTTTTGACTTATATATTATTATGCCGCTTGAGTTCTCCCTTTTTTGTGAATCAACACTTGGCCACCATTGATTTTTGATGTGAAGGTTTCTATATTGGATTTCCTTCGGACTTCTCCAGACAAGAAGGCTCCCAAAACATAATAACAATCAAGAATGTTTGTTGTGATAAAGCTAATAAAATTGACTAAGTGGTCCCAATATCTAGGTAATGAACATAATAACATGACTTCCTTGTTTCAATTTTTATGTTTACACCCATACTTGTTGATTGGCACATAAGAGTATTGAAATATTTAAATGTTCAATAATTTTGGTACCTTCTTTAATTTGTAAATTGTACATTTGCCTCTTGAATTAAACTTGGTTTCTTAATGATTTTTTGATGTAAAGGATCTTCATTCTACTCCACAGGACCTCTATCATTTCCTTTCCACCAATATTGAAAAGAGCACCATCTGCAAATGCAATTGATTGTTGTTGAGAGATCTTGTATCCAAATCTTCCTAGTCCTTGTTGGTCATACTTGCATGTTTCTTTCTCTTTCCTACCATTGCCTTATTTAGTCCTTGTTGCACTAATAGATCATTAATATTGAGCTTCCATTGTTTGAAGTTATTCTTACCATTGAACTTCTCCACCTCAAAATTTGCACTCAAAACCTTCACCATTTGACATTGTAAAACAAATATTGAACTTTAACACAATCACTACAAAAAAAGTGCCTCAATACAACTTGTTGAAAAAGATGCGAGCCCATAAAATCATAGAAGTTTGGAACATGAATAGTTGTGAAGGAATAATGGAAAAGATAAAACAAAATAACAAAACAACATTAAATAATACATAGATCCACATGGTAAAACCTTGACAATATGTCAAGGAAACATCCATGGGGCAAGGTATTGATATTTTTATTTATCGGAGGTAAATATTACAATTTTCTCATAGTATATGTTACAAAATTACATATTGCTCTTAGGGCTAAATAGATATATAAAGTCTTCAACATAGCTACCACCATTCCCTGAACTACCAAATTTTCTCTTCATTTTACCATAACTTTTTTTATCTCTTTTGATTTTTGTCACAATTACAATAGAGGTGAACTTCCAAAATTGAAACCTAGCTTGAATTTATAAAGGGCTCCCTCCTTCTAACCAAATAAATCAGGTAGGTGCATCAAATACAAAACCTACTTCCAATCATAGAGGTGCTCTTCTCCAGCCTAGGAAACCTATCTATAGTCTAGAGGAGGCTTGAATGAAGAGGTGTGGATGGATATGAAGCTTACTCTAAGGTTTTCCTTCAATGAACACTGATGATGCGATAGAGGGAGCATTATACTATGCACCATTGGCATTTCCAACATGAATAATGGTAATTCATGATGTGATACATGCTACCGAATAAATGAGTTCATATTGGGTGATTCAAGGAGTTAATTCCATATTGAAATGAGGAGTAAATATGGTATTATAATCCGCCAATTCTTTCCTTCTAATCACATATATATTTGAATATGATGCTTCATAACAATACATGGTTGATTTCAAAGAGTGATTTAGCTAGTGTTTAGTACTTTGCATGATTGTTTGTAATATGCACTCTTAAGCCTAAAACGTATTATGATCGTTCAATTGTCAAAAATTGGATCAGTGTCATTTAGATTTCTACACATTACAACTAACCTATAAATGACAATGGTGGTAGAATCAATTTTATTCTTAAAAATTTTCAAACAAACATTCTAGATTAAAAAGTTGAATTTTAAATATAATAATTTTTCTTATTTTATTTAATTAGATTTATGATTTTTTTTAGCTTCCATACCTCATTATCTAAAAAAATCTACTACGCACGTTTGGTAAAAAATCAATTTAATATAATAATATATTAACATATATCGATATGCGATAATCTAAAATAATAATACTCATTTTAATTAGAAATTAATTTTAAAAACTAAAAGTTAAAAAAAATAAAATAACACGCAAAGAGATATCATTTTCGTATTCACATGGTTCTTTCAAAAATCAAATCACCTTTTTCGATATATATAAAATAATGTTTAAAAGTATCTACTTATTAAATAGACCATTCAAGATTGATTAGAGGTAAAAAAAAGATTGGAATATGGAAGATTTAAACTAAGTTATATAATATGGGATATGCATATTTAAAATTGAAATATTTAGAAATTTAAACTTTCATAAATATGAATGCAATATATTTTACTAATGTGTATTAATCTTATATATGATTATATATTTTACTAATGTATATTAACCTTATATATGATTATATAACTGTAACAGATAATATTTAAAAATTTGATTTTTATAAATCATAATGTCTCCACTTAATAGACTTATGTCATAAAATCTACATTAATAGGATATAAAAAATATTTTAATATATTTGGTATTAATCTTATATATGATTATATAATGTGAGAGATAATGTTCAAATTTGATCTCTATAAATAACAATGTGTCCACCTAATAGACCTATGCTATAAAGTCTACACTTATAAGATATTAAAGAATACCTCTAATCTTATTAGCGATGAATAAAAACCTCCTCTCAATATATCTTTCTACTAAAAATACTTACTATTTCTAATACTATATCTTTATTTTTATTAAATACCTCCTTTATGTATCTCAATATTTATAAACTTCATACTCCATATCTTCTCCTCAGATATCTAAAGATATATACTTTATTTTTTCACAAATTTAAACACCCGACCAATTTTTATAAATAAATATAATAAAAATTGGTTAAAAAGTGAATTTTAAAATAATTTATATATAATTCGCATACCGATATATGGAATTATAAATAAGTGAGTAAATAAAGACTTTAACTCAAATAACTTTCAAATTATGAGAAGATGGGTATAAAAACTTGCTTCAAAATTTAAATAATTTTTGGAATTTAAGTTCTTAAAAATGGTTAAAAATATTATTTAATTATTAATTAGCCTTTTTTAAATTCCAAAATTGTAATCCCTAAGCATTTCAAATACGCTAAAAGTCAAAGTCGAAATAAATACTTGGACAAATTAAAAGGTGAAATATAATATTGTTTTAAATATTCCTTAAAGTGATTAAGTGAATATCATTTAGTATTATTTAACCTCTTTAATTCCAACATGGTAGGTCACAACATATAAAATACTTTAAAAATAAAAATATATGATTTAAAGGATATAATTCCATATGTGGGCATGGATAGGGGCTTGAATCATGTTTTGATATATTCTTATGATAAAAATACATTTCAAGGATGTGCTACTAACGGTACCTCATGGAAACTTAACATAATATGTAAAGTGACATTTCTTGAGACATAGTATTTATCAAACATATTATTATATTTCTCGAGGCATAGGTATATAGCGATTGTTACTGCATTGACTGCGAGCTTTGATTTTTTCTAAACATTCAATTCATATTCATCCAAAATCATTCAATTCATATTCATCCAAAATTTTATAGTCGATATCCTAAGTTTCATTTCTTAATACGTGTTGATATCTAAAGTTCTAAATTCTATTACATATCCAAAGTTTGCCTCACCCATTGTTTTTCTGGCCATCGCTTTCTCTGCAAGAAGACTTCCCTGGATGCCACATGCTAAGATGATACTTATCCTAAATTCAGTTGCCCTCCATATGTCTTAAAGTTGTAGCTTTTCCATGTTTAAGAGTACATTGATTATATATATATATATATATAGTATATATATATATATATATATATATATATATTATAAAAATTGAAAATAGGTAGAGTAATTGTTTATAGGTAGATATTGAGAGATTGTTGATAGAGATTATAGATGAAAATTAACTAGAACAAATAATTATAAGTTGACTGTACTATTTAATTTGAAGACTAAATGGCATGTAATGCAATTTTTTTCACTTCAATTTTTCATTTATGAATTTTTGATGAAATATTTTTGTTATAACTTGTTTATGGTAGTTGAATCCAATAAGTCAAGATAGGTTCAAGGTGTTTTAGTTAGTCATAAACAACCAATTATATGATATGTTAAAAGATGTTCCAACTAGAACTTGATCATCGCACCAAAATGAATCTACATGGAAAACATATTAGAATATAGTTGGTTCTTGGTTTCAAATATCGTTTGGGTAAAACAGAAGAAAGATGGGTTATCGGGATTTGTAACAAATCCTCTCTATAACTATTTTCCCTTTCTCAATTTTCATATCTTCCTTGGCTCATTTCTTCTCTACCTCCTCTGTCAATTTCTTTATAGCCTCCTTTGTAGATTTCTTAGCAATCTCCTTCGCATATTTATTTGTAGATTCTTCCATTTTAGCATCCTTAGTATTATACATAGTCCATACTACTAGCCATGCCAAACTACCAAATTACTCTAAGGGTGGAGCATAAAATTATCATCAAAGGTTGTGTTAGAAATCTTGAATGGAAATCATCACCTATGGAGGAAAGTAAGACATCCATGCACTTGATGGATTATCTGCGTAGGGGGAAGATGTTAGCATTTCTTTTTAGGTGGGTAGGAAGCATGGTGTGTGGAAAGGGGAGCCCACTATGTATTAGTGGTATGGGACATGTTGAGGTGGTTTTGGGGTAGTCACTAATGAAAATAATGACAAATGCACTTTGCATTCCAACTTATCAATGAGAGAATCACACAAAATGTTGTCGGCAGAAATGCACCTTGGATACCATCTCCGTGGCCAAATTTGTGTACAAAGGATCAAGCTTAACTAGAATACTTCTTCTTTAGTACCATTCACCATTCTCATCTTAATAGGCTCACCCTCATTGGGATTGGACTAGTTTCAACTAAGAAGAACATATCATATAAAATCCCTGGTTGGGAGTTTAGAGTTGGGAGAAAATAGATATGAATAATTAAGGTAGTGAGGAAGCAACTCTAGAGGATTAGGATAAAGAATCTCTCCTTTGACCAATGTGAGATATTGGTAAGAAGGAAATCCAGAAGGCAAAGAGTTATTCCCACATCTAAAGTTATGTTTACACTTTCCATAATTAGAAGTGTTATTTTCTCCTTTAATTTAGACAATGTTTCCTGCTTTATGGAGCTATCCATGCATTCCACCAAAGACAAACTCTAACTTGGGAAATCCAACTACCTAATTTTTTTCATTGGGTCCATGCATTCACTGATTTAAGAGAACATCAATAAATCCAATTATGTGGACTCGGTTCTTCTACCATCCCTAGGTAATGATTCCAGGTATCCTTCTCACACCCACCCATATCTTATTGGAACCAACTACAGATATAGATCCTAGAGAAATAGAAAGTAAAATCCAAGAAAGAACATGAAAGAATGGGGGAGGGGGGATGCAGACTTATCATAATCTACGTAGGTGATCTCTACATTAGTGGTATAAGTGGGAAAGATCTTAGATGAAGCTACGCATATAAAGCCAATTATCTTAGCTCAATTTCCCACAAGTAGCCATATCAACATGTTGTATCCACTAGAGTAACTACCCCTTCTCACTGAGAAGCTTCACAAGAAGGATCATTGTATTGTTGAAAACATTTTTGTAAGCACTTGGTCCAATATCATTTGCACCTAGATAAACATTTGTTATAACTACACTTGTTACTACTTATAGCTTAATAACGAGATATACGCATGCAACTAAAACTACTTTCTATGGAGCAGGACTGATAACACCTAGCTACTGGATCTTTTGCTGGCAACTTCTCCTATTCCTCTTGTCTCAACTTCTCTCTCATCTACTCTTTCCTCTCCAATGTTCATGTATAGGAGAGCAAGTTTTTTCAAGCACATCTAGATTTACCTAGAGAGTTTCCTAAAAACTAAGTGTACTAAATGCAAAAATTTCCCTACATTGTATTGTATATACTTTTGAAAATACATTCCTTACAATTCTACAAAGTTATTTACTCGAGATTCTCCTTTCAAAATGGGTCAAATAGGCTCCCTAGCATCGAGAGGGCATGATGATTTGTGTAGAGATAGTTGGGGTCCACAATAAAGTACCCCTGCAATATTTAGATATCATTGATTGCAAAGAAGTTAGATTGTAACCAATAAAAAATAAAATTAGCAATGATTATATTACTCTGAATATATACTAAAATTTCTTGTTAGAAACTGCACATAACTTTAAAATAATATAAATGAACATAAAAGAAATTAATTGATAGAATCTTATTCATGTCTAGCTATGTGGTTCAACCTATTCAAGCACCCTTGTGCGCAGTTGATAGTTGTGTGAGGAATCTATTCCAATTTGGCCTCACAAAGTGTGTTTCAATCTACATTCATGAAAATATTAGTATTTTATTCAAACCTTACCATTTTATAAATGTGATATTGTGTGTAGGACTCTAACTCAATATTCTATATGTTTTTAAAAGGATCAATTTTTTTTTTTTTTAGCTAAATGACCCTTTGTCTTCTCATCATCTCAAATGTAGCATTTTTGGAGGGCTAGCCTGTGTCTAATTCTGAGTAAATATTTAACCTCAGTCACCATGACATCATTCTAATAACCATCAATAAACCTCACTCATGGCTAATAATTTGTAGCAATGTTTAATTGCTTCACTGGTTGCATATATCACTGAATAATACAGACACAAAATGGAAAACTAAAAATACTTAATACATTGATTTAATGAAATGATTATGGAATCTACCATCCATGGATAAATATTGAGGAAAAAACTACTACTAAAGTGTCCTCAAAACTGGCCTGCACGATTTTGATCTAAAGGTAAAAATCTTTATTCCTCCGCCTTGCCTCATCTTTCTTCAATCTATGTCCTGAATATGGGTCCTCTTATGGATTTGAAATGTCGAGAAATCTCAAATATCATTATGAAAAATTTAAACTCTCTATCTATAAAAACAAACCACGAGAGTCTAAAATCTACCAATATAATTAAAGATATAGGAAAAGATACACTTCACAAGAAATAAAGCTATGATATAATACATTTCATGAGAAGGTACATTGTACTACATTGTGTCATGTTTCATAAGATCGATATTGTTTGAGGATACAAGTTGATATCTTTGAAGTGGATGATTGTACTAGTCGATTTTAAGGGAGGAGGCAAAGATATGCTTAAAGGACTAGACATTAGATTTCCTTAGGTGCATGGTCAATGTTTCTATTTTTCCTCAAGATTTGCATGAAACATTTCCAAGTTTTTTAGAATTGGTGAATCTCAATCTGGTCTTCCTCGAGAGTACCATAAGGTTCGCAAATGCCAAGCATACTGTTTACGACACTATGTTATCTCCTATCCATAACTTTTATATATTTTTGCTAGGTATTCCATCGTCCATGTAAACTTGTTAATAATAACCTCTTGATATTATTTTGAAAAATATAAAGCTAAAGCCATAAAAACAAAAGTGACTAACTTAAGTTGTCTATATAGATTCCAATCGTCCTTCCACCGTGAAAAGGAAAGCATAGAAGCACAAGGAAAGTTGGTCTGGTATCACTATGTGAGTGTGGAGTTATGAAAATATTTGAAGGTTAAAGGTTCTAGTTAGACATACACTATAGATATGAGCATCGTATTCAAAACTTGAACCAGTGACTAGACTAGTCCACCTATCAAATTGGGTTTCAAACCAGAACCAACCAAACTGAGACTAGTTAGATCTCAATGAACTGGTCTTTAAAAAAATACATGAAATAATCAATTCTCAAGGAAAAAACTATTTTAAGATTTAAAACCATGATTCCAAACCAACAAAGACAAAATATGCAAATTTTTCTCATCTATATACCATGTAAAGATGAATATGTCAAAATGGCACAAAATTTAATTTATATCAGCAACAATGCTACAAGATATGGAGACATTGGCCTACTACAAGGCTACATGTGTACATATAAGTGATCAACATGATCACTCCTCATCATGATCAAACTCATCACCACTACTAGACATAGGATCATCAATATGAGCTACATAAAATCATCTAGATCAAAGTCTAAGGATGTCTCAACCTCATCTACAACCTTAGTAATAGCACTAGCAGCAATAAAACTAGTCCTAATGGAAGCACACGTGGGTCAAGTTGCACGACTAGTGCCTTCCATTGGTTGTTGTCCTTTGCTTGATTCAACTACTGGTTTTGGTTCCAATGGAACTACCAGATCTGCATTAGGATCATCTCCACCTAACTCCATGTTAATATAAAATTTAGCATCAAAATTAGTTGTTGGATCATTCTCCTCCTGTTCGGAATGTGGATTAGGGGCAAAAGATTGATAAAAAAATCAAAGTGTCTAGCATCACTCGAAAGCTAAACGACCGCGTCAATCTCTGTGATACGATCCCAACGCAGCTTGTTTCATTCAAAATGGAGTTCATATGAGGAAGTTAGAGCCCACTGACCTTTTCACCAAATAGGCCAAATTTTGGCAAAGGTTGACTGGGATGCTAACTAGGCATCCGTACAACCCAATCAACAAAGAGAATATTCCTTGGAATATTCCCAAAATATTCTCGTACAGATAGACGAATCATATTGCACCAAGTGGCATCTTGTTATTGGGTAATTGTGGTTGAGTTGGACCAACGGGAAGGCAACATGTGGCAAGCCCGGAGGTCGCCACATGCTCCTAAGATGGTGTGGTAAAACATGCTCTATGGAGGCATTGGGGTTTGACCTCGTGGCCAAGACTCTCTACCGTCTTCGCTATCACATGTTTCTTACCCATAATGCTCTCTGCGCAAACTTATTGTTTAGTTGTTTTGGGATTAGCGGTTAGGAGGGCCAGCCCTCCCCATGTGAACACACCAACCCACAGCGGTCATAATTAACGTTACATCCAGCGAACAACTAACCATTAATGTTTAATGCTTCATGTGAACACTATTACGACAAACAATTAACGTAACCTTCTGCACCAACAAACAACAACCTCTAAGTGTTATGCTATGCCATGTGTCTGCTTCCTCCAAACAGCCAGGGTAACGATTTTTAACCGCGCGAGTTGCACTAATCATCACATGTGTCCACGTCATAGATACCACTAGGGTTAAGGCTAACGGATAGCCTAACCGTGTGATTTAAATGTGTGCTAATCCCGAATTACTGCTAATTAACCCAGCTTAACATTAACTAAACAAGAGTTTAATTCAGTAGGAGTTTTGGTGGTTCCACCAAATCTGGAGATTCCTCCAAAAATAATGGCTTTAACTGGAGTTCCTCTAGATTTGGAGGAGGTTTTCTAGGGAAAATTGTTTCTCTCATAACTGGGGAAAAATTCGACCAAATGAGGATCAAAGAAAGGTGTTCCTAGATGATTGAGAAGCTTTGAACACAATGGAACATGTTTTAGAGGCAAAGAGGCACTTTTGTACATGATTTTTCCACGTTGAAGTTTAAGGAAGCCCAAGGCCACCAGTAGAGGAGGTCAAGCCTAGAACAATTGTAGTCCATTTGCAGAGTTTGGAGAGTCATCTTAGGGGTTTTTGCATGCTCTGAGTCCATTGAAGTAGGTTTTAGGAGCTGTAGAGCATTGTAAATTTCAATTTTTTTCCATTTTGAGTAAATACGGAGGCCCAAACCATGGAAGTTGGACCAAGGAGATGTAGCCCTGGAGGGGTGAACTCCTTTATCAAAACACTACATTAAGTGTTTTTCTTAATGCTTTGTTGTTCATTTTCTTACTGTTGTTCAACACTTCATTTTCATCTTAATATGCTTATGAACTTAACATAAATTTGGACACAAATGTACTTGTTTTGATTCACAAACACCTAAGAAAACCTCTGCACATGAAGCAATGGACAAGCATTTTTTTCTAAATTTGAAGTTGAAATTAGCACAACAAAACTAACATTCAACTACATATCATGTTCACCCATTCTGATGTTGGATCAATATCATCCAACACAATGGGAGTTGTATCAATTCTTTTATTCATAAATTGGTTGTGCCTTAGTTGAAGATTGTATTGCATGAAGACAATATCATTTAACCATTTTTGTTCCAAATAATTTCTATTCTTCGTGTGTATGCACTAAAAAATAGACCAATTGTGCTCACAACTTGAAGCACTGCAACTTTCGCTGAGGACTCTAACTGCAAAGTTTTGCAATCAAGGACATTAGACGCCAATTTACTCCCACCAATGTGCTGTAAAGAAAAAGATATTAGTTACTTCATTTCATTACTCATTTATAAGTATTTACAATTTTAATCATAAACAATTGAACTTTAAAAGAAAAACAAATTGGAATTACTTATTTGGTTGATCCACATCTCTTGTCATCTTTACCATTTTTTTTCCAAAGGTACCTACTGCCATACTCAAAAGAGTAAGTTTTTTATGTATTTCCAACTGGTTGAAATGGTTAGGGACCATGCACTCCAAACATTCGTACAACCCATCTCTAACCTCCTTAGAGTGCACATCTCATAGCTGAGCTTTTATGATACTTTGGGTTAGGGGAATACTTGGTTGCATGTATAGGATGATGGAGTTGATTATTCCATCTGTTATAATGATCTTCTAAATAGGTTCACATTTAAAATTTATCCTTGTAAGCTTCCCATATCTCCTCCTTTTCCTGATCCATAGCCTCATAGATGTAGCCCATGGCCAAATTTTCACCATCCATAACACATTAACAAGGGGCTCACTTTTTCCAAAAGAAATTATCAAAAACTTTCTTTTTGGTGTCTTTTCCATCTTGTCTATGAGCCCACCAAGACGATGTCCATTCATCAAAAGATATTTTTTTTTGTAAGTTTTTTTGTTGAGAATTGATACATTGCAATGTAAGAAAGTGAGGTGCAAATCTCGTAAATACATTCCTAACAAGCTCTTTTGCCCCAATTTTTTTCATCATCAGGCTCAATACCCATGACTGGTTGTATATGTATTTTGTGATCCACCTGGCATGCTCTACAATGTTTTTTACCAACTCCACTTTGCCTATGTCCACATGCATGAGGTCTATGCAATGTGCAGCACATGGAGTCCAAAATACAGTCTTATATTTGGATTCTAATATCTTTCCAGCAAGAACATAGTTTCAGGCATTATCTGTGATGACCTCCACAACATTCTCCTCCCCTACTGCATGAATAATCACTTCCAAAAGCTCAAATAGAATCTTGGCATCTTTCACCCTATCAGTCATCAATTGATCTAAAAAACATGGTTCCTTGAGGGAAAGAAACACAAAAATTAATGACAATGTGGTTCTTTCCATTGGTCCATCCATTTGACATGATGGAACAACCTATTTTGTCATATTCTTCCCTAATATCTCCTATCACTTCCTTTCATTCTTTACATGGTTTTACTTGGCCTCTTATCCCAACCAAGTTTTGTTTCAACTTGAGAATAACCCCCTCCTCTCCAATAGATTTTTGACAATATTTGCATATCATTTTTCCATCAATCATATCACAGTGAGTGCATATAGTGTTCTATGCTTTTGGAGGCATGTTGCCTAGAAATATTTGAAATTTACAAATGAAAGAAATTTGCAGATAAAAAAACATATGCAGCTAAGTAAAATGGAAACCCTAAGATAAATTTGGGAAAAATGGGGCATATTTAGCCTATAAACAGGTTGAAATTTAACACTTGAAAACTAACAGTTGAAATTTGATAGAACAAATAAAAAAATTAAATGTATGGACAACAATGAAATATGGATTTTTTCAAGTGAAAATCCTTACCTAGAAAGGGAAACTAGCTCCCTTAGCCTCCTCTTGAAGATGCCAACTCCACTAACAACTCCAAAGTAGCTCCAAGCCTCCCAGATTACTACTCCAGTAAAAGCTCAACACTCTCCAAGCTCCTAATGGAGCTTACACAAAGGGGAAACACCCTTTTAAAGGCTTGGAGGGGTTATTTTTAGAGGGAAACAACCCCCAGTTTCCCTCAAAATCGCTTAAAAAACCAAGAAATTGCCTTCCATGGGGTCCACGATTGGCATAGCAATAAACCAACCAATTTATGATGGAACTGATCGGTTTATTGGAAAATTGGTGAATTTATGGCTAGTCAAACCCAAAAACCATGGGCTACACTCAGAGAACCTGATTTTTCTACTAGTTTGATGGATCTAACTAATACACCAACAAGTTTGATCGATTTATGGTTAAGACAACCAATTTTAAATACTATAGATATGAGAGATATTGAGTTTGTCCCATTATGATAAATATGAAAGAAATAAAAATCGTAAATATACACATATTTAAATAGTTTGTATTATAGTTTTGTTATTGAAAAATATAATATATTATTAATGTTTGTAATAATTATTTATAGATTTTTTTTTTTTGTAAGCTGGGTAGGTCCTTTTCTATTAACATAAAAGAATATTTACAGCATCAGGGTGGCCTCACCCCGCCCCAAAGGGAAACCGGGTATCTTGACCACCCAAAGTTTTCCACAACAAAACAAAAATAGAAAGTTTCCATCTGTTCAATCCTAGCTTCAAGTCCTTTATCTATAATCCTATTTCTGCCTATATACTGCTTCCTATTTATAAAAACAGTAAAATTTTTCATGCCTACAGTATAGAAAAAACAAAACAGATCCCCAGACGAGACAGAAACATGCCTTTGATCACTTCTTTTCTGGCTCAGCTTGTTGAGCTTTTTCCTTCTTCACCAGCATTCCACTTGCTTCCAGCTGTTGATGCAGGTCCTCCAATCTTTTATCTTGCATAAGCAGGGTTATGACTATGTTCTTCAGTTCTTTTTTCACATTTGGGATGCTCTGAACCATCTCAGCCATCTCCATGGCCACCTGTTCCAAGGCTTTTGCCATGAGCCTCTTCATGACCCAGTACAAGTGAAGAGACTGCTTGTAAAGGGTCATTCTACCTCTAGTATGACCAGGGTCAGGCATGAAAGCAATCCAATCTTCCATCTCTTCTTCAGATTGAGCCTGGATGGCTTCTTCTTCCCAATGCTCCATGATTCTCCTGATCTTTGGGTTAGATTTCTCCCTATACTCCTGCTCAGCAATTCTAACTCTATTTCCAATAGTTTGTCTTGTTCGTCGCCTCTCCTCTCCCGTGACAGGCTCTGCTTCTTCCTCCAGGATTGGGCTGCATTGGCGCCCTCTCCGTCCTCTCCTCTCCGCCAGGTCCTTCCTCCAACGACCACCTCGGCCCCTGCGTCCTCGTCCTCCTCTGCCTTTGCCACGGGATCCTCCCCTGCCCCTTCCTGCGAACCGAGCTGGGTCCTTTGCCGCGTCATCGTCATCCTCGTTTGGTAGATTTTTCCACCTGTCTTTCCATACATCCCCTTCCTGGTTTTCCTCCTGCTCTTCGCTTTCCTCCTCTAATATCTCAAAAACGTGAATTTCCAGCTGCCCTTCATCCTCCACCTTACGCTTGCCTTTCCTGTCTGCTGCACTCTTGCTCTGGTCTTCGGGACCCCTGCTGCGCAACCATCTTCTCCCACTCCCGCTACCTTCCGCCTCCATATTCCTGCTCCCTCTGCGCCTTTCTCCTCCCACTTCCCTTAAGAAATTGTCCAGGCTGCGATGGCGCTCTGGGCTCCTGACTTCAGAATTATTGCTCTCCACTCGGCTCTGCTCCCATCGACAACATTCATACTTGAAACTTGTCTGCTCCGTGGAATTATTACCGAGGTTATGTTGGTAGATACGCCCAAGGCCAGTATCATTTTTTGCTGTTCCCCTCGCCGTCCTTCCGTCCCTTCCCGTGCTCAAACCACCTGCACCATTTTCCTGTCGGCCGTTCCACTTGCCTATGGCAATTATACCTTGATCACCTTCGCCTACGCCCTGATTCATGCGCCGCCAGTTCATTATTACTCTCCTCGCCAACTCATCCAACCCGATCGGGCAGTCAGTTTCCTCTTGCATTGTCCAATGTAGCCTCATCATGATCTTGGTTTAAGATTGTTTTAAGACTGTCCCAGTTATGATCATTCTCTAGGGATGGCCAACTTCTGTCCAATTTACTATCTGCTACTTTGCTCCCCCAATTTGCTAGGAAGTCTGCAGCCTTGTTTCCATTTCGTCGAACATGATTGATAGTCTTGTACTCAATCTTGTCCAACAATTCCCCAATGTCTTTTATGATGGTTGTTGTCCGCCAGCTTTTGGCTACTTTCTCCCATCTCTGCCCGTCCTTGAGTTTCCGCAACATCTCGATCGTGATTTGCGAATCTCCTTCAATTTCCAGGTTCAAGTATCTATTTCGAACAGCTATTCTCAGGCCCTCATGAACAGCCCAAAGTTCAGCTTCATTATTCGTCATCTCTCCCACCCATTCAGCAAACACCCATTTGGTTTTTCCTTTTCCATCCCGGAAAACACCTCCAAGTCCTGTCGGGCCTGGATTGCCTTTCGAGGCGCCATCGAAGTTCAGCTTTATAGCATGGAGCTCAGGGAAGCTAAATTGATTGGGACTTTGAAATTGGGGGGTGCTTTTCCTTTCTTTTCTCGAGTATGGCATACTAAATTCTAAATTCAGCATAGAGGCTATTCTTCCTTCATTTTGGTCCATCTTCCAGGCCTCCTCATCCCAATGTTCTGAAAGCACAGTTTCCTTTATTGCTTGCCTTATCTCTTCCCAAACCTTTTCTGGTCTGCTATTTTGCCCCCTGAAAATTCTTTTGTTGCGTTCCTTCCATATAAACCATATCACAAAGCCAACCGCTAGATTCCATATTCTCCTGACCACTTTGCTGTGGAATTGTCCTTGTCCCCATTGATCAATGATCTTTTGTATATTAGTCGGGTCTCTCATGGTTCTACCAAATAGGAGTCTGATCTGTTCCCATATGCCTTCTGCATAAGAGCACTTGTTTAGGAGGTGTTCTTGATTTTCAGATTCCTTGTTACAGAGGCTACATCTTGAAGGGCCTTGGAAACCCCTTTTGATAATTTTATCCCAGGTCAAAATCTTCCTTTTACTAACTAGCCAGGCAAAGATTGTGACTTTTGGCCACCACTTTCCTCCCCAGATCCTTTTCCAGTCTTGGTCTTCTTCATCCTGATTTTGTCTTGTTATCAGGAAGTAGGCTTCCTTTACTGTGAACATCCCTTTCATTGTTCTGCCCCATCTTAGGATATTTTCCCCATTCCTGTTTCTTATCTTTCTGAGATCCATTTCTTTGAGGAAAATTTCCTCTGTCTCCCTATTTATATTTTCCGTCCATTCTCCTGGTTTTTTCCATTTTCTCCACGTTTCCCTGTTTTCTTCTTCCACCCAATAATCCTTTACATTGTCCATCCCTATCCTTTGGGCTCGCTGTTGTAGTTCTTGAAGAGTTTGTATTTATTTCATCTTTCCTTTTTGCTGCCATCCATCTTCCCAGAATTTTGCTTTCTCTCCCCCTCGGATCTCCCAGAACGCATATTGATTGATCAGGTCTCTATTCTGGCTCGCTAAATTCCAAATTGAGGATCCATTTGGGGGATTCTCAATTCTTAGTTTTCTCTCTGTTTGATCCAGCATATTATATTTGTATTCCCAGATTTTCTTCCATACATCTGTCCCGCCTTGCAGCCATCTCCACCAAAGTTTTGCCCCTAAGACTTTATTTAGAATTTCAGGGTCTCTCACTCCCAGACCTCCCTCTTCCTTTCTTTGAATCAGATTTGCCCACGAAACGAGGGCCCATTTCCTCTGTTGAGTTGGACCTCCCCAGACAAACTTACCGAAAATCTCCCTTAGTTTTGCACAGACGCCTTTCGAGGTTGCTCTTATAGACAAGGTATATACTGGAATTGATTGGAGAACAGACTTTAGAAGGACTAAGCGGCTGGCTATGTTCAGCGATCTGAATGACCAGTTTGATAATCGCTTTTTAATTTTATCGATAACTTCTTGCCAGTTCTTCATGCGGGTTGGATGTATGTCCAGTTGATTGCCTAAATATTTCGTAGGTAATTCCCCTTGCTTGAAACCCAAGGTTCTGGTAAGGTGGACCTTGATTGCCTCCGGGGTGTTAAAGATGAAGGTGCACGATTTCTCCTTATTAATCTCCATGCCAGAGGCGACCGTGAAGACATCCAAGACTTCCTTGATTATCCTGACTTCCCTGAGACTAACTTCTCCAAAGAGCATAATATCATCAACAAATTGTTGATGGGTGATTGCTAGATTATTGTCCCAATTATTTATACAATTTTAAATTATTAATAAAGTTTAAATTATTTTAATATGCTAAAAAATTATATTTATAAAAATATACTCGAGAAAAATACGAAATCGTAATGATGGAAAACCAATAATAGAATAAAGAATCCAAATAACATGCATAGCTATCTTAACTTAATAACTATAACAACAAATTTAAACCCTAAAGCTTTAAAAATACACTATAATGCATAAGCGGTAATGTATGAGCGGAAATACAATCAGTTACAAAGATGATAAAATAAAGAATCCAAATAACATGCATAGCTATATTAACTTTAATAACTCTAACAACAAATTTACACCCTAAAGCTCTAAAAATACAGCATATGATTGTATGAGTGGAAATACAATCATGAGAGGAAATACAATCAGTTACAAAGATATACAAGGTTACTTATGAAATTAGATTTAAAGTATTAATTTTAAATAATTAAATATATTTAAGTGAAAATGAGAATGTGTAATAAAGGAATTTTATTTGTTTAAATAATTTATTTAAGGAGAATTTATGGGTTTGGGTTAATTTTATTTATTTATTTTAAAATTCAAATTTTATTTTTTCAAAAATATTTAGTAATTTTTTATTTTTTTAAATATTTTACATTCATATTAGAAACTAGTAAGAATAGAAAAATGTTGGTTATTTTGCTAATTTTTCTTATAAATTTAA
Organism: Pinus taeda; assembly: GCA_000404065.3. Classification (NCBI taxonomy): domain Eukaryota; kingdom Viridiplantae; phylum Streptophyta; class Pinopsida; order Pinales; family Pinaceae; genus Pinus; species Pinus taeda. The sequence continues at coordinate 107,925 of APFE031403143.1, forward strand.
TGTAATTAGAAAAGTGGAGAATAAACATTATTGTACACACAAAATTGTGTTGAGTGCCCTCTCAAACAATATAATGATGCACATAAATACATGAAAAGCTATTTCAATATAGAGATACTCTCTTGATCAAAATATCATTCAGTTAAATGAACATATCAATGAGTCACTGATCTAGGAAGGTAACTAGTTGTAAACTATCTCTCAAACCAACTAGATCTAACCACCTCCTGAGTAGGAATAGACTATTCTCATAGAGATGAACTCTACATAATAATGACCAATAATATCAAAAATCTTCGAACATGATCACACCTACGACACGTAGGAGTTGCATGCTCTAAAACTCCCCCTTAACGACAACTTGTCTTAATTTCCATTAGATGACGTTTCCATCAACATATTCTCCTTTGCAACACATGATCCACTATGAACTAAAGAACTCTTGATTAGAAAATTCTAGATTTGGTCCATTTTGGCACTTCCACATCATACCTCTATCATGCAAACATTACGAAAATGTTGACATCCATATAAAGGAACGATTATCCATCAACATGCATGGGTAAGTAGCCATTGTATCCACCGGTCTAGTAGGATGTCCCTTCATGTACATGGTTTATTTGACCATCCTTAAATCACATATATTCATACATATACCTTTTACTTCCCTTAGGCCACCATTAGTCATCATCATAGGTTTTCCTTGGCTTACCCGTAACCATACTCTGATTTTTCTTTAGATGACCCTCAACCATCACATCCTCAAGTGGTTTCAACTAACCATAAACCATACACTACATCAGTGGTTTCAGATAACTATGAAACTTCCTCTATAAAGTGGTTTTTAGAGTAGCATAAACTTCTCATTGTAACAAATTTTTGAGATATAAAATGTCATTGTCCCAAGTGCATACAATAACAAAATCCACTCATGGAGGTATAAGGCACATATTGAAACATTCTATAGGACTAATACATCAATTCAAACATGATATCATAGAATTTTTTACAAATACAATGTTTATGATTCACATTACAACATGGTCTTATGTTTGTTATTATTTTGCAATACTAAAGCTTTACCTTGTTTGTTCCCCATCATTGCTACACTTTCGTTGTTTCCATAAAACCTCCATGTGCACTATCACAAGCTTTTCTTCTCTACTGCATCTAGGATCACATTAATGTCATTCAAGTTTCTATTGCAATCTCCTCAATCCAACTTTCTTGTGTTTGTTGTGTTGGTTTTCATTTGGATGCATTGTTGTCACTTGGACTTCATCTTCGAACTTTTTGCTTCTTTATTTTTTTACTTGCATAAAATTTGATTGATACATGGACCTTTTACATTTTCCTACAAGGAATTGATCATTGATATGCATATAAAAATAAATCCATCTACTAAGATACATGGGTGTCATCTATTGTACTTGGTAGCTCTCTAGGAATCATTTTCACCTACATGCTTCATCAACATGTTAAACACTCTCTTAATCATAATTTGGTCCCAACCTTCTCATATTATGATATTATTCCATCTCACAATCCCCCATTAATTGAAGATTCAACTTCTCCAATTCCGCATCAAGCTAGAATATGAATACACCTACAACACTCCTAGTTACCTAGTTGTTCACTGCACAACTTGATACCACATCCTCATTATGCATAAGAAGGATAAATGTTACATGAGTACATGTGCTACCACACTAATGCATGTAGGCCTAAATCAATAGGGATTATAAAACATCTAGGAAAATCAACTTTCCTATAGCTATAATTTTATAGCTTGGACCAAAACTTTGGAGTGTTGAGTACAACTAATCATGCACCCTCTACAACACATATTCTTAATTACAACATTTCAACTCAGGTATAACAAATATAAAAAAATAATTTACAATAGCATAAGGGTTTTTTTGTTTTGTTGATAAGTTGGTGAATCCTGAAAATCACTCTTACCCTGTGGCTGAGAGGCACGACTCAGGGGCATCTAAGCCGTCAAAGTCACCCAGGGATCGCACCCGGCCTGAGCCGCACCAGCGGAAACCATGCTGGATTTTTTGGTATCAGCGAGACTAGAACCGATGACCTTTGCATATGGAGCGCCTTAACAGCGTGCTCCTTCACCGACTGTTCTAAATCTCTTTGATACAATAGCATAAGGGTTACCATCACTCCTTTGTAGCAATTATATGCCCAAAATAAAACCCAACTCCACTACACTTAACTCTTTTGGAATCAAGCTCATCATGTTAATGATTCAAAGAATCAATATCGCCACATTCTCCTACATTTTCTTAGCAAATTGTTGTACTTCTATGTTCAATATATTTGTGGCTTGCTTAAATAAAACTTTACTTTTTAAATCATAAACATTGCACATGAATGAATAGTTTGACTATTAAAAAAAATACCTTTCATGATTTGGTTGTGATTTCTTCAATAGCTTAACCCTGCTTATGTTCATGTCCATCGTTAATTTCATTTCCTTGGCCAAAAATAAAGTGTTCGCAAGCTAGTTGGAGAGGGGCAAAGAAATCATGATAACTCCTACAGTCACACTTTCTTAAGATGAATTCTATCTATAGTGAGTGATAAAAGACTTCATCGCTCTCTATGCCAAACCATCTCTACCAATGGTTATCCTGCCTCTATCAAGCACCACCCTTCTAGTCTTTATTCATATCCCTTTGGTAGCAAATCTAATTTCCTTTCCAATGATGACTCACCCTTGGTAAGGCTTGATTTTGGTGGAAGCATCACCCATAGAAAGTTTTATCACTTTCCTCTAGACCCAATGCTAGCTTGTTAACTAATGCCCAAGAACTATAAGGCTTTATATCAAATGACACACACATGGCAGATTCTGACATTTTCTAATCTACCCATTCAGTTTCCTAGGGTCCTTGGAATTTGTCCTTGTGCTAAAGACCAAATGTTCTTCTAACAATCCACATTCGCTTAGCACCACCGCTTTAGCTTCCAATGCTCATCAATTTTTGTTTGTTGGTAGATTAATGCTACCGTAAAATCTAGTATCACCAAGATACCAATAGCATTGGTAACTTCCTAATAGGTCATCCCTATCCCAAAACATAGCCTACTTCTAGAGCATAGTCGGTCTCTCAAGATAGACAAGCTATGTAAGTTCTTCCTAATAGGTCATCCCTATCCCAAAACATAGCCTACTTCTAGAGCATAGTCGGTCTCTCAAGATAGACAAGCTATGTAAGTTCTTAAGGCACAAACCATGGCCAAAAAACAATGTTCCTTTGCAAATCTCTTCACTCATCTTTGAAATGCAAGCAACATCTCTAATATAACACTCATCAAACAACTTACTCTAATGCATTTATGTACTCAACTCTCTTACCCTAATTAGCGGCGCTATCATAAGATTTCATTTCTCTAAGATTTCCTATAAGGGAGTGAGACATGCTCTAATACAAAAAGTAAAAAGAAGAGTGGACATTATTGTACACACCAAATTTTATTGAACTCTCTATTAACTAGAAGTAATGATTCAAATATATAAATACATGAAACTTTGTTTCAAAATAGACAAACTATCTTTATCACACTATCATTTAGTCGAGTGAATTTACTCATAGAAAACTAACTTAGTCGAGAATATCTCTCCAACCAACCAGATCTAAGCATCTCCTAAATACTAAATGAATATCTCTTAATCTAACGGGATCTAACCAAATCAATCTTACTAATAAAAACATAATAAAAACCAATATACTTAACAATCCACAAACATTACCACGGTTAATATGCTTCTCTTCTATAGTGTGTTCAGATAAATGTCGCTTATGGTCATTTCACTAAAGTCTCAAATGCAAATACTTACATAAATTCGACGTGTTTTGACTGTGTGCTAGAGATCATTACAACCCCTCCTGTTTTCATTTTACCCCTGAGCTGGTGCATAACATAACTTGATCGTTGTTGAAATATACGTCGAGGCAGTAAATATATGTCCCTAATTTCTCTTTCATGATGCAAGTAGTATCCACTTTGATGTCTTGTAATAGTATTGTTTGAACTTTGGATGACCGCTTCAACGCCTACACAGTAGAATTTCCAGGCATGGACCTGACGAATTAATTGAATTTAAGGATCTCTAGCCATAAAATTTCCTGCAATAAATTCCTTTCCTGGTGCTGGGCGACAATATATAAATTCAAGAGAAGCGGAATTTTGTTGTCGAAATGCTATTGATGGCAGCACAACTGCACATTTTCGCTTTAGTGCAGAATTCACAGGATCTACGGCTTCTTGATCACCTGTTTTGCGACTGGACTTTGTTACAGCTTCACATGTTACATTCAATCATCTCCTTTGAAAAGCAGACATCGTCCTATTCGTGTCCGTATATCTGATGAATTAATTCATTACTCATTTTCTTCCAAATCCTTTCCCAAATTATTTTTTTAATGTGTTTAGGATTCAACTGGTTGTAGAACCATGGTTGTTTTTTTTTGAAGTTGTGAGAGTATTTAAGATTATATGAGGTTTGATTTATGGTTTAAGAAATTTTGAATTGTGGTTTAAAATGTCAAAATTATTAACACTTGGTTGGGACAATATTAGCTTAACCTGATTGAATTTTTGTTCAAAGAATTTGAAACAGTTAATCTTCACATTAGAGAATGGCTTAATAATATATTCCATGACACCTCTTGTGAACAGAATTATAAGAAGTTTGATAGAAAACTATTGACCAAGATATTCTTTTCTATTGTGATATAAATGAGACATTCTAATTTCACCTGAATTCTTTTCCATCTACATGATTTTGTAAATCAATCTATATGATTTTATAAACTAAGTTCAAATAACTATAAGACATGATTTCCAAAATTTTGATAACTCTGAACTAATTTCAATAACTATAAGACATGATATACTAGTAACAAAATAATAATAAAAATTACTAGTAATTAGTGTCCTCAAATCTAGGTTACTAGGAACGTGAAACCCGTTGCTTACAAAAACTTGGGCCCTTTTTTAATGTCTTTGATGGTTAAAGCTTGGACGTTTGAGCTTGCAAGTTAACGTGTGAAGGTTAAGTAATATGAGCTATTGTTTGAAGTCTATGCCCTAGCTTGATGTTATTCTTTAACTAGTGGATTTTGAAAACCTGCCATTTAGTACTTTTTTTTATGGGCACAAGCCAGGTAATTATAATAACATTAATAACTGGTTGGTTTTAATTTATAAAATCGAATTTTATTAGTTCAGATTTAGACATTTCAACGGAGAAAACACTTTCAATAATGTTCGAACGTACTTGAATCCAGATTTACAAATATAATCGGTACAAGCATCTTCTTTAAGGATTTGAATAAATAAACTTCAACGAGTATTGCCTTCCAAAGTTCCATTCCGCACATCTCCCGTCTGCAGGAAATAGAATTTGTGACTTCATAATTTATGTTCCATACCGAACATCTCCCTTATTCAGGAAATATAATTTGTAATTTCCTAATTTATGGGGCATTGTAATTATGGATTAACACTCGTAAATTTTTAGTGTATGAAAGTTGATTTAGATTTCAAAATCAAAAGAATCGCATAATATATATTATTGTAATTTAATTATTTTATATAGGGTTGATTTTTTGGACTTTTTGGTGCTGGAATTCAGCTGAAAATTTTGAGATTAATTCTTGATATGTGTTATTTAAACTGGTTTTTTAACTGTATATTTGGATTTAGCACCCTGGAAAATTTTAGGACGGTTTGATTATGAAGGGAATACCCATCAAGCTTGTGATTTCAATAAATTGCTGCTGGGATTTTATAGAAATTTGACCAGAAAAACCCACTAGAAAAGCTTCCAAAAATTGGCATTAAAAACAACTCCATTTTATATTATGATAAAATTATAATTTTTTATTATTATTTAAATTTGTTTTTTAAATATATAAATAAATTTAGTGTTTTCAAAATTATACAACACTGAATTTTATAGCAGTTTAAAAAAAGTTTATTTATTTCAACAATCATTTTACTAAAAAGTATGTGTATATATGGACATAGATTGTTAAGATTGAATAAATATAGGTAAGGTTAATGGTCAATTTATTTGACCTAGTTTATATCTGTTGGATCCCAAAATATATGGATAAGGTTAATGGTCAATTTATTTGACCTCACCTATATCGGTTAGATCCCAAAATATTCCAAAAATCCACAATCCACTTAACTAGAGCAATCTGAAAAAGCTGAAAAATTCCAAGTATGATAATAAAACCTACGACCTATATCGGTTAGATCCCAAAATATTCCAAAAATCCACAATCCACTTAACTAGAGCAATCTGAAAAAGCTGAAAAATTCCAAGTATGATAATAAAACCTACGACCATACATATAGACTCGAGATTCACTTACATGTTATTGAATGTGTGCATCACTTCAGAGTGCTACATTAGTTTTCTAGGGGATGTTATGTATTTGGAATGAAATGAAAGCAGGCATAATGAAAGAATTTGTCTCATTTTACAAATTTGTAAACCAGCCCACAACGAAAAAACATACCTATTATCTTCAATACCATGTACTTGTGCGAATTGTGGAGTTGTCTTCACTTTCCTTACCCATTTTACGTTCAGTTTCCCGTTTTTGGTAACGCAGACATCTCTCAAGTGCTGTCAAGCTTCACGAGTGCTCTCAAGTTTTCATCTTTCTGAAGGGGATGTTGAAATAAAGTTGCATGGAGATATCTATTTGTATGCGCCTTCTGCGGGTAATTGTGTGGGACAAAGACGTCCTTGAAAGGTAGGCTATTGTTTTCCTCTGTTTACTTTGATAAATTTAATATGTTTTGGATTGCGTGTTACAAAAATCTTTAGTTGATGTCTCATGGTGTGGCCAATTTACAGAAGTCTCAAATACGAATACATACTTCATAAATTTAATGTGTTTGGATTGTCTGTTGAGACCGTTACAAAATATCCTCTAATGGCCTTTGACGATCTGCGGCCATAAATTTGTCTTGCAACAAATTTCTTTCCTGGTGGTGGTTGACAAGAAATTCAAAAGCTGTGGATTTTTGTTGTTAAACTGCTCATCTATGACCGCTTGTTCACCTGTTTTACACGAAATCAACTCGACTGTTTTACAACTTCTCATGCTGCATTCAATGACCTCCCATGAAATGCACACATAGCCTAATTCTGGTGTATCCGATGAACTATTTCATTAGGCCTTTTTTTTTTTCCATATCCTTTCCAGATCATTTCTGTATTTCGGATTTCAATGGATGTTGATGGATTGAGAAGAAATAGTCTTAGCTACAGTAAAATAAACATAAATGTAAATTATACACCTTAATTACAACTTACAAACATTGATGCCAAATTATAAACATAAATGTAAATTATACAACTTAATTACAATTCACAAACATGTAAATTATATATCTTAATTACAACTCACAAACATTGATTCCAAACTATAAACATAAATGTAAATTATACAACTTAATTACAAGTCACAAACATTGATACTAAACTTCCTTGCATGCATGGTTTTACCGATGTGATATATACAAGACAAACTGGGGAAAGCCCAGCCCAACAACAAAAAAGTGAACTCACCAACACCTCAAGCACCAACAGTGATGAGGATTCGAATACTGCACAAAATAAATCTTCATTTAACAGCAAAGCAGATCTCCTAGACCAAGCTTCTTCTCCGACTATCTTCAAAAGGATGAACACAATAGAGCGGGAAGCTAAGACACCAATGTCCCAAGAACTAGAAGAGATGAAGGAGATGCAAGATAAAGGAAGCTGGGAGAAAAAAAAGAAAGCTACAACACCAATCTCTCCAAGAAAGACGAGGAGCCAGACAATTAAAAACTAAGAAAATTATAGGTCTGATAGACCAATTTGGTCTCAGTGGACGTTAACCACCACCACCATCATCATCATCATCAATATAATATAATATAGTTGAATAAACATACTCATGAATTACAACCGACAAACAATGATACCAAACTTCCTTGCATGTGGTTTTACCGATGAGATATATATCCATGTAATTTCTTTTAATGAAGCTTGCTTTTATATATATATATATATATATATATATATATATATATAAACATAATTTACTAATAATACATATTTTGGACAACTAAATATAAAATAACACTGAAGCAGTAGAAGCAGTTACATAACCATTTTAACATTAACTATTTGTTAACATGTTTATAGCCCTATATAATTTATATATTATTATTTGTTGATTTAAGTTTTAGATAAGCTTACAACATTTGAGATCAATTCAAATTTTTGTTTTGCAGGTTGGTGCAGTCTATTTTTAGTTCTATGCTCTACAAGCTTTTTCTGTTTGTTCTAAACTTTATATTTTGTTTTTTGTTTAGCATTATTCTGAATTTCTTCTTCAATATTTTGTCATCTTAAATGGTTTCCTTCATTTTTTCCTATTCCTTCTTCTTTTGTAGTTATGGGAGCTTTTCCTTATCTAGTTTTATCTTCATCATACTTAGGATTTGCAAACGGCTCATGGCTCTTCAAAGAATGACTATTCAAACTCATTCATGTCTTAAACAATTCCCATTACTAGAATTTCTTGATATGTTGATATTTTCTTGATTTTCAAAAAACAGTAAGTTTCAACATCCAAATATATATTTACATAGTGGGATTCATTTTCTTTACCATGTTTAGTATTTTGTACAAAGTCAAAATTTTCTTTCACAATCTTCTTTGCAATGTTTAGGTCAACTATAATCTCCGTATATTGTATATGTTCTTTTGCTTCAAGAAGCTATTCCACAACTCCAATTATGCAAATTTTATACTTCTTCTATTACAAAAAATACTTCATCAACAATTGCAATACATTGTAATTTGATGTTAATATTGTTTCTCCCCTTTCATTATATGCCATTTTTACAGTATCCCTAGTTTCTTTGAATCAGTTGTAACTTTACAATAACTCTCTCATCCAAACCTTTATTCAAGACAATACTTCTACATCATCTTTCTCCTTTATTATTAGCTAATCTCTTTGATTTTAAATCATAAACTACTTAGTTTGGGGATTCTTCAAAAGTTTTCAACCTACCTTTCATCATAATTCTCCTTTTTTTTTTACAGGAACGGTTATGGAGCTTTATATTAATTTTGGGCAGAATGCCAAAATCTGATTACATTATGTGCTTCTTTGTCTTGATGCATTTCTTCGCTAAGAATGTAGCTAAGACCTACAAGATTCTTCCTTGGATAAACCCCTGCTGAGTTATTTTCAGAGATTTTCCCCCACTTGAAAATACAAACGAATTGTTTTAGTAATAGGCAGTAGAACATGACAGCAGTCTAATTATGGAATGGGTTCCCATGATTCTTCTTCCTCTTTACGCTTAGTCCCAGCAGAGAGTAGGGCAACTTTATTAGCTTCGATGTCCGCCTTTTTATTGTGGATTCTCAACACATGGTAGTACTTCAAATCCTGAAAGTTTCTTTCCAAGCCTTTGATCCTGGTGATCAGCCTTGCTAGATTGAGGTCCGGTACTGGATTGCTGGAGACCATTGCATTTATAATGACTTGAGAGTCGCCTATGACAGTTGCTTCATTAATGTCCAGTTCTTTAAGGGTCTTGAGTCCTTGGGAGAGGGCTAAGGCCTCAGCTTGGATGCTGGTAGTGTAACCAAGACCCCAAGCGTAGGAATGAATTTTTTCCCTGGTTTGATTTAGAACAACACCTCCTGCACCAGCTTTGGCCGAATTTCCCTTTGCTGCTCCGTCAAAGAAAAGTGAGTGCCTTGCTTGCGATTTAAGCCACTCATGGAAGTCATTCTCGGGCTTTCTTATTTTCCATTCTTTGATAGTGGGAGCTTTTTTGACTGCTGGATGAAATTGAAGTTCTAGCGTTGATCCCCATGCTATGTCCTGCTGTCTAAGATTGGAGTCGTCTTTTAGATCAATCAAGCACTCCTTTATGTGACTTTTAATTTTGGTTTCTAGGACTTTGTGGCTCTGTTTTGTGTTTCTAAAAATTCTTTTATTATGCTCTATCCATAACTGCCAACAAATAATTTTTGGGAGGACAGCCCATGATGCTTTGATAATCAGACTTTTAGGAGGAGGTCCTGGAAATCTGTTTGCCCATTCAGAGAAAAGTTCAGATGTGGAGCGAGGAACAGTGAAATTAGGATCCAGATCGTGGGTAAAATAGGACCAAATCTGCCTGGAGAAGCTGCAATCTAGCATTAGATGGACTTCTGTCTCAGCGTTGTCATTGCACAGAGGACAGATGGAAGGGCCGTGTAAGCCTTTCTTCTGCAAGTTATCATAAGTTAAAAATTTTCCGTGGCAATAAACCCAGGGGAAGAAATCGACCTTGGGCCAAGAGGGCAGTTGCCAGATGCCTTTCCAAGGAGCTGGATTCGTAGGAACATGAGGTCTCTCGATAAGTTTAGCATACCCCTGTGCGACTGTATATCCACTACCTTTTGGCCCCCAGCCCATCTCATCTCTCTTCTGCGAATGTGTTGGTGCCAGACCATGGAGGGCGTCGAGGAGCGTGGTCCACTCTGAGATCAGGTTGTCCGGCACATGTAAATGCTTCCAGCCTACCCATTTTGCATCATTCCAGCATGAAATATCCCACAAGGTTTGCATGCCTTCGCTGTCCATCCAACAGCGCAGCAAATTTATGGACGCTCTAGTTTCAATTGGCTCCTTGTTCATTATTCTGTCCGATCATATATTAATTTTTTTTTCCGTTGCCTGGTATCCAGTAGGAGTGGGCGGAGATTAATGATGCTGCTCTATCATATATTTTGAGGAATGTCAAATTTGGCCGGCGTATCACATTGTCTAAGCATCTGGCTCTTGGACCTCTGAAATATTTTTTCCAGAGTGCCTTTTGGGCCCAGCCAGGATTGGGAGTGATGATCCTACAAACTATTTTTGCAGCCATTGCCACGTTCTGTTGACGAAGATTCTTGAAATTTAGGCCACCTTCCCACAACAGCTTGGAGATGATATCCCAGCTAACAAGAGAGATCTTTTTTTCATTTTGTTTCCCTCCCTTCTAGAAGAACCTCCTTATGTATTCCGCCATTTTGCTTAGGATGATTGTCGGAGCGAGGAGTCCTGAGAATTGGAATAGAGGCAAGCTGTTGGGAACAGATTTATTAAGACTGTTTTGCCTGCAACATTCAGCCAGGAGTATCCCCAGGCTTGAATCTTTGCCTTGAACTTTTCTAACTGTGGGAGCCAATCTTTGCTAGATGATCTCTTATGAGATAATGGGAGGCCTAGGTATTTAAAGGAAGACCAGGTGGAGGAAGCTTCAAAGCCCAAACATCTGGAGATGGCAGATAGCAGCCTAGGCGAAGTATTCCAAGTGTAAATATGGCATTTGCTCTTGTTAACAACACTGCCTGAAGCTTCACTAAACTCATTCAGGATTTCTTTGAACTTTGTGGCAGAGGGAATAGAGGCGGGACCTAACAACAGTGTGTCATCCGCAAACAAAGCATGGTTAATATTTTTGGTCCCTCTTGCAATGCACAGACAATTAATTTCTTGTTCATGCAACTTTTTATCTAGCAAGAAGCTGAGGGCTGAGGCCGCAATGACAAAGAGCAGGGGGGATAGATGGCACCCCTGCCTGAGTCCTCTCGAGGCTTTAAAGAAGTCTGTGGCTCTTCCATTGACAAGAGGAGCTATCCATGGCTCTAAGATGCATGCCCGGATCCAATTGATGAAGTTTGCTCCAAAACCAAATTGGCACATAACATTTACAAGAAAGCTATGATTGACTTGATCAAAAGCATTTGCTAAATCAAGTTTGATCACCATACCTCGCTCTTTTCGCTGTAGACTCGAGTCTATTGCCTCCTGGACCAGTAGAAAGTTGTCCACAATCTGCCTTCCATGAATGAAGCCTCCTTGATTCTCTGGAATTATTTTGGGGAGGATAAACTTTAATCTGTTTGCAATTACTTTGGTGATCAATTTGTACCCTATATTACATAGAGAGATCAGCCAAAATCTGTTGAAGTTATTGGCACCTTTTTCCTTGGGTATGAGCGCTAAAAATGCAGAATTAGATCTGCCTCCGATTTTCTGAATATTTTGGGATTTTTGAACCATTTTGAGTAGATATTTTTCAATAATCGGCCAGCAAGCTTGGAGGAATCTAGCAGAGAAACCATCCAGTCCAGGGGTGTTATCTGGGTCCATATCAAAGAGAGCCTTTTTCACCTCATCTTTAGTGACTTTGGCCTCCAGAAATTCATTTCTTCACTGAGAAATTACACAGGGTATATTTTCTAACAGCTCCGGGTAGTGGCTTGGGTCCTTGTCTTCACTATATAATTTTTGGAAATGTGTAAACGCTGCTCTCTTTATATGATCAAAATCCTTATGGATATCTCCCTCTTCTTTAATCTCTGAGATAGTGTTGAAGCATTTCCTTGCCTGGGCTTGTCTATGAAAATAAGCAGTGTTCCTATCCCCTGCTTTAAGCCAGAGGTTTCGAGATTTCATTCTCCAATACTCTTCTTCAGCTAAGCAGGCTTTGTGATATTGCTGTTGTAGCAGACTTTCTTGTTCTAGAGAATCCTTTATGGGCATTGCGTTTTCCATATCATTTTGATGGGCAACAAGAGCTGCTTTAGTGGTTTTCCTTATTATGGCCGGATTGGACAGCGTTTTGGCCCATCTTTTTAGAGCTCCTTTCACCCTTCTGAGTTTTTCCTCCCAAATATAGAACGATGATCCTTTAACTGGTTGGTTCCAGCATTCCTTGACAGTTTGCATGAAATCAGGCTCCTTTACCCAAAGAGGGCTGAATCTAAATGGGATGGGACCCAGATCATGGTGAGCTAAAAGATCTAGCTTTATGGGCTTATGATCAGAGATGTTATTGGAAAGAATATGCATTCTGGGCTCTAATCCTAGCAGCAGATAGGAACTTTGAATGATAAATCTATCTAATCTAGCAGCAATGTGTCCCGAGCCCACTCTTTTGTTAGACCAAGAGTACTTACCTGAAGAGGGCTTGATGTCCAGCAAATCCCAGTCTTGCACTGTCCTCCACCCATTCTCTAGCCGGATCTCGAACTATGCTGCCTCCCTTTTTTTCTGATGGATGTAGGGTAAGGTTGAGATCGCTAGCAATTATTATGTTTTCCAGATCTGTCAAATCTGCTTGATGTCTTATAGAGTCCCAACAATCTTTTTTTCCCTAATGTTGAATGGAGAGTAAACATTGAAAAGGCAGAACTTTTCCTTAGTATCTAGGTTCTGCATTTTCAGCATCAACCAATGGGTGTTCCTGGCCTCAAATATAACTGTAAATTTATTGGCATTCCAAAGAGTACCTATCCCTCCTGAGGCACCCCGGGCGGAGATTGCTCTTGCTTCGGTTTTGCTCCAAAGATTCTTGCTTGTTTGAAGGAGGACAATGTCTTCCAGCTTTGTCTCCTGAACTAGAAGTAGATCTGGGGTTTCTATCCTGATTAGACTTCTGATGGCTTCTTCTTTAGTTTTGCTCCCCATCCCTCTGCAGTTCCAGGAGATGACCTTCATTATTTATGCTTCTGGTGGGCTCCCTTGGAGCCTTGGGGTGGGTTTTTCAATATCTTCGGCTTTGATGCTAGCATTTTCTCCAAGGTTGGTTGACTACCCTGAAGTTTTTCTTTGTAGGTCTCCTGCTCCCTTTTTTCCCTATCGGTTTTCCGGCCTCTTGTTGATCTTCTTACCGGGGTGGGACTCTCCTATTTTTCTTCTTCATCTTCTATAATCATGCCTTTTGGATCTTCAACACTTGTTCCTTTGAGAGAGATTGAGATTGAGGGAGTACCTTTGCTTGTGGGATGAGCTTTGGTCTCCTGTGTTGCTTCTTTCTTCTTTTGAGTTTCGCCCTCTTGTGTGCTCTCTGAATGCGTGCTCAGGGGATCAAACTTGTTTTCAGAGATGGGTTTGGAGATGATCTGCTGAGTAGTGGTTTGTTGGATTCCTTTGCCATTGGAGCCTCCTTGCTTCTGATTCTTGGGAAAAAATTTGTTTCGCTTGACTTGGTTCCATCCATCCTCTTTTCCCTGCTCAATCTCTTTATTAGATGGGCATCCTCTGGCGAAGTGTCCGTAAACATGACATATCCGACATTTGAAGGGCAGCTGCTCATAGTCCAGTTTCTGCATGTGCGTCCAGTTTCCGACCTTTATTGTGATGGCCTCTGGTAGTCCCACCTCCAGATTTACTTCTACAGATATCTTGGCACAGTCGTATTGATCCTTGTTATTCGCACGATCTATGAATTTTCCCAAGGCATTTCCAATGTGTTTCAGCGAGTCCCAGTTCTAGCAGTGCACTGAGAGATTTGGGAGCCTGACCCACACCGGGACTGCTTTGGGCACATCTACTGCCGGATCGAAGTCCGGGGTCCATTTATTCAGATAAAGACCCCGAGGACCCATGAAGTAGGGGCCATTTTGGAAAATCAGGTCTTTATCTTCTTTTGAAGTGAACTCGAAGAGGAAATAACCTCTCTCCAAAAAGTAAGAGGCAACGCTTTCTTTGATCAGAGGAGCCCAATTTCTGTTAACCCAGCTTTCTGTGGTTTTTGGAGACGGACATAGCCCGGTGAACTGGCCGATGAGAGCCCTTTCAGCCAGTGACAAAGCAACTTGGATCGGGGTTTCTGGAGGGAGGGAGATCGCCGATATATCGTCCAACCTCTTGACAAAATTCGCTGCTTCAGTGTTTTTCTTCTTTGGCAGTCCTGCCAGAAGCCTGTTAAAAGCCTCAGAAGGAGAGGACAGCGGAGGAGGCAGATGAGGCACATGGGTTCCCATCCCCTCCATGGTCATAAGATCTGAGATCACCACTGATAAATTGCTGGACGGTCCATGCAGACAGGCCGCAGCAGGCAGGAGACTCACTAGCGGGTCGCAGGACGGGCCAACAGAGGGTGGGCTCACTGACCTAGCAGGGGCTGCGGATCGGATGCAGGCCGAGGGGAGCAGATTGCTGTGCAGCAGCAGTCTAACTTCGTTTCTATTTTAAAATTTTGGCCGAATTGTAATTTGAACCCGCAACCTACCACGAAACAGGCATACGTTTTACCAATACACCAGTGCAACAGAACTTATTCTCCTTTATTATTAGCTAATTTCTTTGATTTTAAATCATAACCTTCTAAACTATTTGGTGGGGATTCTTCAAACTCTTTCGACATACATTTCATAAATCCTCAACATATACTATAGTTCTCATCTTAATCTTAATTAAATAAAAGTCATAATTTTTATGGGAGGAAATAAGAGATACAAATCGATATCGGTATTTCCAAACTTACTTAATGTAATTCACCACAAAATAACGATCAAATATTTATCTCCAACTATTCTTTTCATAAAATAAACAATCTTCTTTACCTTTTTCCTAGTCTTCTTAAATTTTAAGATAAGCATATATTCCAAAATCACAATTACTTTTCTCGCCATTCTGGATTTTATTCATACCCTAGCCTTGTGCTTTCAGTGCACACTGGGATATTTAAACCCAAAACACCCATACATACTCATTAAATTTTCAAAAGTACTCTTAAGATGATTTTGATATTGAATAATAATGTTATTTATAGAAATAATAAACTATAATAAGAATAAATTATACTATGCAACATTCGAAAAAATTAGAAAGTCTTCAAAGCGATGAATGTCCAAATCTTGGTATCTTTTCTAATAATCGTGCAACCATACTCACATTTTAGAACAATGATTTGATTTTACAACAATTGTGACTACTGTCTGGCTTTTGTAATTAATCAATAACAGCAATCTCTTCCCAATGTCCAAATCCTTGTATCTTTTCTAAGAATCGTGCAACCATACTCATTTTAGAACAATGATTTGATTATACAACAATTGTGACTACTGTTAGGGTTTTGTAATTAATCAATAGCAGCAATCTCTTCCCAAAATATGTTAGATTGGTGAAGAATGTCTCCCATCTTCTCTAATACCATTTTGATATATTGATGAGACAAATAGTTTTAGCTATAATTGAATAATCATACACGTGAATTGCATTCACAAACTTTAATTCCAAACTTGTTTGCTTACATTGCTTGAGATATATATACATATAAATTCTAGAGAAATTATTTTCAGGGATAGAATTTTTGGTGGAGGAAGCATTAAACTCGCTATTTATTATTGGAGTTATTGTTTTTTAAAAATAAATCATTAAAATGTTTTAATTATAAGTAATTATTTTCATTTAACTCTTTTCCTATTAAAGTTCATATTGAAATATTTTACTTAATGTGAACATTGAAATATTTTATATATCCAATTGAAATATATATTTTTGTTGTTAATTTTTTTAAATATCACATTCAACTTCTATATTAAACATAGAAAGGAATTACACATGTCCTTTGTAATAGCTTGTAGAATGCACATTTCTACTCAATGACAAGCGAAGTACATTAAATATATCATTAAATGAGATGCAAGTCACATAATTAATTATATATATATATATATATATATATATATATATATATATATATATATATATATGACATCATAAATTTCTTCATGCCACTGCTCTTGCATGTTGAACATGTGATATGCTAGGACATGTGTATTAAAATGGGGCAAGTGTTAATCATGTGCCTTAGATGTGTCTAAACATACAAAAAAAAAAAGCTCCAATTACCTATCATTCTATAGTTGAAGGATAAAAACTATATTGGAAGGGAATCTAAGATATTTAAAGGTATATTTAACAAAATAGATTTTCCATTTCCCCAACAATAATATTTTTCTTAATTCAATCCATATAAATCATGACTCAATCATCAAGGATATCTGGCATATGTCTAAGGAAATAGAAGAAGATTAATATTGATGTTACCTCCTCCTTTAAGTTCTTGAATCTCTGGTTCTACTCCATTTGTTATAAGTGGAATTGTAGGTGCATGTGTAAACTTGACAAATAATATTTCTATAACAAGAAAGAAAACTCTAGAAAAAAATATACATTATGGAACTATGTAGAAAGAAAAAAAAGGTCCAAGGAAAAGCATATTAGGGAAAGAAACGTTATTCGGAAATGTACTTATGTGAGGTGAATTCAAGAGCACTTACTACTAAGCAAGTGGCATTTGTTAAGCCTTAAGTGTGGACTTGGAGCATGTAAAGTGGTGGATTCTACCCAAAAAAAGCATGGAGAGAGAGGATGATATTGGCTTGTGAATGGTGGAAACAACAAGTAGAACACAAGAAAATAAGGATCCTCTTCCATTCTTGAGGAAATTAACTAGAAGATTTGAGAGTTGTATTATAATTTAACTATCAAGAAAGAGGCCAAATTCAAGTGGTGATCGAATGGACAAGATATTTCAACAAGAGAAACTAGAGGAGGTTGATCTTACCATTGCATTCTTCTTTTCTCTAAACTTCATTTCATTTAATATTGTTTGCAATCTCCATTTTCTTTGAGATGTGTCAAACATTGGTAGAATGGGCTCCAACTATGAATATGCATTCTAGTTCAAAGAATATTCAAACCACCCAATTGGTTAAGGAAAAGAAGGAGATGGACAAAATCCTAGAACCTATGAAATCAAGTAGCCCTCATCTATTGCTATCTTTTCTTTAATGGATAGATGGATGTAGCATTCCTGACCCACTCATCAATTTCATCACACCTTCTCAAAATGAAGTAATCTTCTTGAAAGTGGTGGATGCTCTTGGAAAATACAAGAATGTGTAATATTATGGGTGAGTTGTTCATTAAAGTAACTGAATATGTAGGTATTGTCTGCAAATTATCACACATAATGCATTTGTTTATAATGCTACTAGCATGATTATGGAAACTAAATATCCATAATTGTTTGGACACCTTACACTATTCATTCTTTAAAGTTAGAACTTAAATAATCTAGATGTGATGGGGATGGGAACTCTTACTGATGATGCAAACCATATTCACAATTATTTAGTACACTGTAGCAATTCTCTCATAATCTATTTAAAGAGTACATGCATTTATCATTGATGAAGATTGCAAATAATTAGTTTTCCTTCTCATTCATTATACTTAAAAGATTGAGGGAGGTCAAGACCATTTTGGGGCCATGATTATCTTAGAGTTTTGGTCATTTTGAAGAAAAATGGATCAAACCACTTAAAAAAAGGTTAAGGATATGATGTTAGATGATGGTTGTTGTGAGATTGTATGTCTTACCATTGATATCATTGACTTGGTCATTTCTTTGTTGTGGTTTGTAAACATAGACTAATGCATTATAGGAGATGCTTATGTGGAGTGGGACTAAATGATTGATTTTGTGGAAACTACTTATATAGATTGAGTGCCCCAAGTATGGGACATGAGTAGAGGTATGGCTCACTAACATATGCAATATTCATATCACTAGGTGGGAGAAGAATTATACACCTTAGGATTGCTTGGTTCACTTGTTGAATCCGAAATACTATAGTATTCCCTTCTCACATGGAAAAATGTATTTCACAAGGGATGAAGGAAACAATTGGAATCATCTATCGAGATAGCACATCCCTTAATGATGTAGAGGATGTTGCTATATATTTCTATAGTTGCAGTAGAAGATTTGAAAACCATGATGTGCTTGGAGATAGATGGTTGAGAAACCCCATGCTTAGTGGGGCACTCATGGGGTAGTATGCCCTATTCTACATCAATTAACCATGATGCTCCTCTCTCAATTTAATCCATTATTTTGTTGCAATATGAATGGAGCACATATAGTAGTTTACACAATTTACGGAAAGGTTGACTTGAGTATCCAAAGTAGATAAAATAGTGTGTGTGTGCACTTTAGCCGCCATATTATTTTTAAGTATAGGAGCAAGTGGTTGAAGGGAAAGACAAAGATGTGGGATGTATTTTTTGATGATATGAATTTGGACAACAATGTCGAGTTGGCACTAACCAACTTAGATCTTAATGATTAGTATTAGAACTGGTCATTTTTTTGGATGGTGATCCTCTTTAAGGATCATCCTCCACACCAATAGATGCAAATCTTAGATTTTATATGAAGGAGGAGGAAAAGGTGGGGCAATGGAGGAGAGAGCAATGACAATGATGGTAATTCTTAACTTTGACATGGAGGAGGACTATTACTAATATTAAACTTTGAGTTTCTTCTATCTATAATTCTAATATCTATTCTATTTTCATATTTTACTTTGATATCTCATCCTATAACAATAATGTTTTGATATCAATCTATTACATTTAATTTTATATTAAATATTTGAAATTGTTAAATAATTAGAAGTTGATATTATTAATATAATAACTAGATATATAAATATTTTTACAAACATTTCACACACTATATAAACATTTGCCAAATTATACTATTACCATAATAGTTTCCCTACGTCTCATTTCATCTAATTGGCATATCTTACATGATACACTAATATTTACTTGTTTATATTAAAAAATTACACTAAAATAAAACTGTGAAATTATAATTTACTAATATTTAATAAATAAAAAATAATATCATATATATATATATATATATTAATTATATATATATTATATATATATATATAAAATTTATATATATATAATTATATATATTATAATTTATCTATTAAATTACATTATTTAAAAATTAAAAAATAAAATACAAAACTTTAAAAATAAAGTTATAATATTCCACCCTTGATTCTCTTCTTTCTCTGAATAAAATTCTAGAAATCCTTTATAGCAAGAGGGTTTTGGAACAATCAGGGGTAGGAGGATTTTTCTTTTAATTAAACACTTTCCTTGTGATCTTTGGAACATGTATATGTTGATTTTCTTGGTATATAGTTGATGTAAATGAGAATTGTGAAATGAATTTCCTTATAAGTTTTTTCACAATTACTAGCTTTGCAAGGAAAGAATGTCCAACGTTATTCACGTTGAATTTATTAATTTTGGAAATAGAATTTAATATTTAGCTAACTTGTTTAAATTTAAAATTGGATTGTTGAGAGATGGATTGTGAATGCATATAATGGGTAAGAATCTAACCGTTTTGCTTTTTTTTTTTTTAACTACTTAAGATTATAATTTCATCCTTAGGATTATATAATTTATATTATTATTTATGTAAATATTATATTTATTATTTAGTAAATAAATATTCATTATTTTATTTTAATATAAGAAAAATATACAAATTTGTGTTTTTAATTTATATATTTTGTAAATAGTAATATGTCATTAAGATAATTAATTAAAGGGATCATTTTCTAGATGTTTTATATAAAGCTCAATACATTTTATCAAAATATTAAGTTAAGAATTTTTTTATTTTATGTTAGTAATAAACTCTTCAAATACCAAAAATTAAATATGGAGTTGATTTATAAAAATTAAATTAGAAAACTCAATTAGCATAAAACTATAAATATATATGAGAGAATTTGAAGATAAGAAAATAAATAATGACACTCTATAAAGATTCATACAACACACAAAGATTTTACCCTAGAAATCCATCCAACATTTGATTTCCACTGCACTTAAATTCTCAATTGCATATTACAACCAATTTACAATAAACGTCGACCTTCATTGACTCCTATGACCAATGCATTGATACATCAACTAGTCTTTATTAATTGTGAAGATTCATTATCTAATTATCTCTTATTTGCCTTACATTATGCTCTATTTATAAGCACATAAAGCCCTAATTCTAAATTTCTCAAAGTAATACAAGTGGTTAATGATAATTGGCTAAGATCTTAAGAATTTTGGGATTCATAAATATTTTCCAAATAACTCGAAGTAGCATTGATTTCCCTTCAATGACTAGTTGACCATTAGTCTCAGTTGAATATGCACATATGCCTAACTATGATCCCTTTGATTACTTTACTCTTATTGACTTCTTTCAGCTCCTCAATATTGCTTCAAATTTAAATGAGGTAATTACTCTCAATTTGATTGTTGTCCTATTGATTTGACCATTATCTTATCTTCGCATCAACTTGAATTCAAGTATTCCAATGTTGTCTTACTATCCCTAGTTGATTGTTCATGACTAGACTTGTTGAGGTTTATTCCTAGTCATTAGTACCCAACCAGTTCATTGAGCAACTAAACTCTAATTGATTGGCATTACATGCAAAAAGTACAACACCTCAACATTTTCCCACCCGTTGTCTTCTTTGCATGAAATTTGAATACCATGCTTTTATTGAACCAAGGCTGCAAAGCCCAATCCCTCTCCTCACAAAGAGAATTTACTAGCACTCACAAACTTTGTTAGAAAGTCTACAACATGTTTCACCTTGTCTACTTTTATTGGCATCAAGTTCTTACATTCCAACATGTATCTAATGAAATGGTACTACACATTAATATGTTCTATCCTTGAATGGAATGTCAATTTCTTTTCTAGGAAGATTACACTCTGGCTATCCTAACTTATCCGTACTACTTGTTGAGTAGACCCAATCTCTAAACACATGTCATAACCGAATTTTTTCCTTTCTTGCATGAGCAATTATTATGTATTTAGTTTTTGTCATCAATAGTGCTACGATTGATTGTTACTTACTCATCCAACTTATAAATCCAATAAAGAACCTGAATACATACCTATTGGTTGACCTTATTTTTTCCATATAACCAATCGAGTCAGCATAAACAAATCCTTGTATAGTTGCTTCACTATCATCATAAGGTCCTTCATGGTAGCAAATCGCATGATCACTTATGGCACACAAATATCCAAATAATGTTCTAACAACAGTTTAATGCACTTTACAAGGTGTTGGCATGTATCTACTCAATACTCTCAGTGCATGAGAAATGTATGGTCAAATATAGACCATAATACAAATCAAACCACCTATAACACTTGCATATGGAACATGGGCCATGTCCTCTCTTTCTTTTTGTGTCCTTGGACACTATTCATAGTCAGTGTTTCCCCATTTGGAATTGGTACCTTCACTAGTTTACAATCTTGCTTGTTAAAACACTTCAAAATTGTTTCAAAATACTTCCTCTAGTTTGCATAGAGTTTCCTAACTATGAAATCCCTCCTAATTTATATTATGTGAATGAAATGTGCAACACTAAGATCATTCATGTTGAATTTGGAATATAGATGCTTCTTCACCTCCTTAAGTACACCCATGTTATTTCCAATCAGTAACATGTCATCTACATACAACTCTACATATATGAAACACTTACCTCCTAGCTTAATATATACATAGTGATTAACCCAACTTCTCACAAATCCCAATCCTTGTATATAGGTGTCAAAAATATTCTACCATATCCTAGGTCATTTTTCGGACAATAAAATGACTTCCTCATCTTGTAGAGCAACTTCTCCTTATCCTTTAGTATAAAAACTTCAGATTTTTCATATAGATTTCTTCTTCCAAGTAACCATAGAAAATTGTTGTCTTTACATCCATTTGTTCAATATCTAGATCAAATGTTGCAGCGAAAGACATTAGTACTCTAATGGAAGTTAATTTTCAATGCCACAACATATCTCACCAAAGCCAACTCCCCTAACTTGGGAATAACCTCTCCCTACCATTCAAGCCTTGTACTTCTCAATTTGACTTATTTCATTTAATTTTTTCATAAACACCCACTTGCAACCAATAAGCATCCTTCCATCAAGTAATTTGAACAAATCTCATATCTCATTCTTGGTAGTGTCTCCCCCTGAGACATTCTACGACATCAAATTTGCAAGACAAAGTTAAATCCTTGTTAAGCCTATATAAGCCGCATGTTAACATAAAAACCCCTTATAAAGGCCTAGATATTAATTGATTAAATTTTTATTGTTATATTGTTATGTAGGCTACAACACCTCATGGTCCCATTTTATATAATTAAATCCTTTGTTTACTATATATATATATTATGGGGACCTAGTCTTAGGATCATCAAATAATCTCTTGTTCATTATATTTATTGTATATGGAGATTTCTATTTTGAAGTGGACTGTAATTATTTGTTTCTTATCATTTTTAAGATGCAAGGATCATGACATTTGGTATCAAAGCCCTTTATCGTAGGGTTTTGTTGCTTCAAATTGGTCATCATTTCATTTTAGCTATCATTATTTTTCTATGCAGTTTTAGATGGTGAAATCTAGAAATGATTTAGAATACATCCCATGTTACCTTTGGTTTAATTTTTAGATCTCGATTCACTATATTTTCATAGATATGGTTAAAGGATACATCATGAACCATGCACCTTCAATATAGAAGGAATAATCAAAGGAAAAGGGTAACAATATTGATTGATTTAGGTAGTACCCATAATTCATCAATTATATATTGCAAAAAATTCTTAATTTGTTTGTATAACCAACACTAAAATTTCAAGTGATGATTGCAGATGGAGGTAAGATAAATTGTTCAAGGGAGTGCAATAAGATTAAGTTTAATATGGGGCATTATTTATTGGTTAGTCCCATGATTGGAATCCAAATGGGTGGTGTTGATGTTGTATTAAGGGTCTAATGGCTACAATAATTAGGAACAATGGCCCTTATTTTCTAAGATCTTTTCATAAGAATTTTCTCAAAAGGAAAGGAAAGTGAGATTAGAGGTATCCAAGGGAACCTAGTAAAGTGATAAGCTCTAATAACATGACAAGATTGCTAAAATTGTGCAAGGTGTAGTTGCACAATTATGTTCATTAGATGTTCAAACATCTCTATCCTTAGCTCCAATGGATCTTCAAAAAGTTATCAAAAATCATGCCAAGGATTTGGAGAAATGCATAAGGTCTTCCACTTGCCTGATAACATGACAATACCATTAATTTGTAACCTGGAAGCGTACCACCTAACAATAGGCCTTACAGATATGCACATGAGTAAATGAGTGAGATTGAGAGTATGGTTCAAGAAATGTTATAGGCGGGCATCATTCAATCTAGTCATAGTGTTTTCTTTTCACTAGTGGTGATGTTTATAAAAAATGATGGTTCATGGTGTATCTGTCCAAACTATAGAGAACTCAACAAAATCAAAATCAAAGATAAGTTTCCTATTCCTTTCATTGATGAATTGTTAGATGAATTGCATGTAGAAATGATCTTAACTAAGTTAGATCTTTGTCCTAGATATCATCAAATCATAATGAAGTAAGAAGACATTCCCAAAAAAACTCTTAGAACACATGAAGGTGATTATGGGTTTTTGGTTGTCCCATTTGGACTTACATATGCACCTTCAACATTTTAAAGCTTGATGAATTCTATTTTGAAACCATTTCTTAGAAAATTTGTGATAGTATTTCTTTATGGCATACTAATTTATGACAAATCTTGGGAAAAGCATGTACAACATGTTCATAAGGTCTTGATAGTATTTGAAGAGCAACAACTATATGCAAAGCCTTCTAAGTGTGCCTTTGGGGTTTAAGAAGTGGAATATTTGGATCATATTGTATAACAAGATGGTGTCAAGGTGAATCCTAATAAAATCAAAGCAATGAGGGAATGGTCAATCCAAAATATCTAGAACAAACTCAAAGGATTCTTAGGATTGACATGATACCATTGCAAATGTTTCAAGAATTATGGTCAAATAGCAGAACCTCTAACAAAATTATTAAAGAAGGAAGCATTTTCTTGGACTAAAGAAGCAACCAAAGTGTTTGAAGAACTTAAAGAGGCTATTTGTACAACTCTCGCCTTGGAAACACCTAACTTCACAAAAATATTTATTGTGAAATGTGATACCTCGAGCCATGGCATTGGTGCACTTTTGATGTAAGAAGGAAGACCTTTTGCTTTTGAAAGTAATGAAATTAAAGGAAAGAACTTACTCAAACCCATCTATGAAAAGTAAATGTTAGTCATACTACATGTAGTTAAGAAATGGCATCCATACATAATAGGAAGACACTTCAATGTAAAAGCAGATCATGAGATTATAATGCACTTCTTGGAGCAAAGACTATCATTAGAAGAACACAAAAATGGATCACAAAGATGTTGGGTTATGAATTTTAAATTACCTACAAAAAGGGAAAACAAAATATTGTGGTAGATGCACTCTGAAGGAAAGAGGAACACAAATGTTTTATTATGTGCTATTTCCATTGCACAATTTAATAATGTGGAAGAAGCAAGGATAGAATTGCAACAAGGTTAGAAGATATACAAGTTCATTCAACATTTACAAGGGAACCCTAATGCAATAGAAAAATTTACATGGAAAAATGATTTGTTATTGTATCAATATCACCGATACTTATGTAAGAACTTTCAACTAAAACAAGAGGACCTATTAGAATTACACACTTCTCCTATAGGAGGACATTTAGGGTTCTTGAAGACATACCATAGGATCAAAAAATATATTTTTTTGGAATGTATTAAAACAAATGTGGAAAATTTTGTGGCAGAATGTGTATACCAACAAAATAAGTGAGAGAATATGAAGACCCCATGGCCCCTTCAGCCATTATCCAAGCCAAGCCTGCATTAGGAAGACATTTCAATGGAATTTATTACATATTTACCCAAATCTAAAGGAAACAATGTCATTATGGTAGTGGTATATCGAGTGACAAAGTATGCCCATTTTTTCCTCTTTCTTGTCCTCTTGAAGAAAGTATTGTGGTAGAAGCATTCATGGAAACAATCCAAAATCTACATGGAATACCAAAGATTATTGTAAGTGATAGATATCCAATTTTCATTGGAAAGTGTTGGACTAAATTATTTTCTTGTTTGGGTACTCAATTGGCTCACAACTCATCTTAACATCCTTAATTTGATGTAAAAAATAAGATTTTGAATAAAAGTTTAGAAGGATATCTATGTTGCTTTGATTTGATAAATAGAAAAATGGGTCAAATGGTTTCCCTTGACAAAATGGTGGCACAACACATCCTTCTATACTTCATAAAAAAATGTCACTATTTATGGCACTTTATGGATATCATCCTCCATCCATCACATCACCCTTGAAAGGGACTATAAAGGCTCAAGCAGTAGAGGACCACATCCAACACCAATACTAGGTTCTCAAAATATTGAGGAAAACTTGGTTATGACACAAAATTGAATGAAACAAGAAGAAATTCAACATCACAGTGAAAGGGAATTTGAAATGAGGGATTGTGTATTTGTGATACTACAACTATATAAACAAATGTCCCTCAATAAAAAATAAAACGACAATAAATTAGCTTTGAGGTAGTATGTCCCATATAAGGTGTTTCACAGGATTAGATGTATGGCCTGCAAATTGGAGTTGCCTCCATCTTCATGTATACATGCAATCTTCCATGTTTCTTGCTTAAAGAAGGTCATCAATGATAAGATTTCAATCCAAACTCTTCTATTATAAAATAATGAAGATGGGAAATTAATACTAGAACCAAAAAAAAAATTGGAAATAAGGATTAAGCAGTTGAGTAATCGAGCAATTACTGAGTACCTCATTAAATGGAAGAACCTACCAGTGGAAGAAGTGACATGGGAAGAGTGTTTGATTAGAGAAATTTTGAGGTCTAAAATGGGCCTCAAAACAAAGTTGTACAACCAAAGTCAACTTTATAAGAATCAATAGAATTCAAGGTGATGATGTCAAACATGGGGGATGATTCACCATTTTTGGAGTAAAATGTAGAAAGATTAAAAAATAAAAAATAAAAAATAAACTTCAACTTATATTTTCAACTTATCTGCCTATAGTTTTACTCAAATTTTGAGCAGGAGCACTCGTTGGATGCAAAATTCAATTCCTTATCCATGTAGCACCTATGTTGCATACTTTCGATGGACCATGCTACACGAAAATGAGAAATACATGAAAAACTTGATTGTAATCATGTTGTTTCATGTATTTCTAATTTTTCTTGTACCAGGGTGTTGGATGTGGAGCCTGATTATCTTCCCTATTCAAAGGTCTTGTTTTAGCCGCATTTTGATCCCAATCCTTGATGGGGGATTTGGGGGGGGGGCTTTCCCCCCATTATTGCTACCTCGGGGGTCCAAATAGATGAAAATTTGCCTTGTAAAATATTGTAATTTCGTAGTCAATCTAGGATGTTCATTAGGAAGATGATTTGATGATAGAATTTGTGTTTAATTTAGTGCTTTTTCCCCTAGAAGGTAACTCCTTGGTTTATATGAGGGAATTGTATTGTGGATATGGATTATTGTTCTGGGCGAGAAAAAAAGAGGAGACTGTGTGAGAGCAAAGAGGAAATTATAATGGATCTGTTGTATGTTGTATCTCTTCATTTTGCTAGATAATATAGAAGGAAGGATTGGTTGTTTCTCCATGGACGTAGCCCAAATTGGGTGAACCATGTATATCTGTATCTCTCTTGTTCTATGGATTTTTGTATTTGTGTTTCTACAATATTTTGTGTATTTCATTGCTCCATTAATTAATTTATAACACACAGTTCATGGAAAGTATGCAACATTGGTACTCCTTGGATAAGAAATTAAATTTCACATCTCATTGGAAATTTGAATAAAATCGTAGTGAGATAAGTTAAAAGTAGTATTTTATTTTTATTTTTTCCCTCTAAAATTTGATGATGTAATATAATCTTATTCATTATTTCCACTATTATTTTATAATATTCCTTAGTAGGCCCATTTTAGACCTCAACATTTATCTAATGCATGCAGAAACACCCACATATATTCAAGTGTTGAAGACAACACATATTTGAAGGGGAGGGGCATGTTAAGCCCTATACAAGCACCATGTTAACCTTAATACCCCTTATTAATCCTTAGATATTGAGTGATTACATTTCTATTGTTATATTGTTATGTAGGCTAGAGCCCCTCATGGTACCAGTTTATCCTTTGTCTCTTATATATATATATATATAGACACACACACACACACACACAAAAAGGAGAACTAGCCTTAGGATCATCAAATATTGTCTTGTTCATTGTATTTATTGTATAAGGAGGTTTTTCCCCTTCGAAGTGGATTGTAATTATTTGTTTCTTATCATTTTCAAGGTGCAAGGATCATAACAACTCTACTCAACTTTCTTTTATTGACATGCCAACCGAAGGTGTTCCATGATGCGCAATGATCCATTATTTTCAAACTCTACTCAACTTTCTTTTATCGACATGCCAACCGAAGTTGTTCCATGATACGCAATGATCCATTATTTTCAATATATGATGAAATCTTCCATCTTAAGCTTCCAAAGCTCAAAATCCTAGCTAATATTCTTCTCAATCTCAATTTTTGTACTACTAGACATAGTTCTTTAATTGAAGTATTGTGTTACAACTACCACTTGAAGAAGAATATATTTGATCTAATCAATAATGATGTTCTTGAATAGATCCAAGTTAATTTTGAAGTACTTTGGAGCTAGGTACCAAGATTGTGCCCAGTTTGGTAAGGAGGCTTTGGTCTTTTAGTAACAGGAGCAAGTTTGGAGCTACGATAGCTCATGATCGAAGTCAAACGTGGAGACCAACTATGTATCTATGTATTAAATTTACATATTCTTTTTTAAAATATCAATGTCTGAATTTTGAGCATCAATTGTGTCCAATTATGTCAATTTCTGAATTTACGGTTTCATAACCGATATCAAAGGACTAATATTATTAAAAATTGTCAATTTTTGGCTTTGGGGTTCTAGAAAATGGTAGTAAAGACATCTCTCTACAGCCAAAATGAGCTTTAATAGTAGAGGTTGGGCTTAAGATACTTGATAAACACTTCAAATGCCAAATTCCAAATATAGAATCAATCAATCATATAAACTAGATTATAAGCTCAATTAACATAAACATTTAAATGCACATGTGAGAACTTAAAGATTGAAAAATAAACAATGACACAATATAAATATTCGCACAACATATAGATATTTTATCTTGGAAACCTTTAATTGAGAAAACCAACCAACCTTTAGTTATTGCTCTTATATTCTCAATTGATTATTGCAACCAGTTTAAAATGAATTTTGATCTTAGTGCACTTCTAAGACTAATGCACTCATACATCATCAAATCTCTACCGATGGTGAAGACCCATTATCTAATCATCTTTAATAAGCCTTACATCATGCTCAGATATTGATAAGAACATAAAACCTTAATTTAAAACTTCTTGTACTTGTACAAGTGGTTGAAGATCATTGCCCAAGATCTCAGGATCCATGACTCTTTTCCTACTAGTTCTGACTATTGCCAAAATCTCTCCAATCAACAGTTGACCATCAACCTTAGTTGAATATCCGTGTATGCTCAATTGTGATCCCCTTGACTGATCTAGTTGATTATTGACTTCAATATGTTACTCAACTTCCTACAGACTTCTACTAGGGTAATTTCTCTTCACTTCTCTTGTCCTATTGACTCGACCATTAACTTGTATTCTCATTGATTTAACTTTGACTCATCCATAAACTTGTTTTCCATAGTCAATTGTTCACAATCAAACTTATTGGGATTCATTCAATTGTCATACTCAACCAATCCATCGACCAACTAAACTCTAGTAAACTAAAATTACGTACAAAAAATATAACACCTCAATTTTTATATTATTTTAATAACAAGTCCATATTATATATTTATCATTAAATCAATAAAAAATTATTTCACTAACTTGCCTATAAAATATATTTATTTTTAAAATCAATAAAAGATAATGATGTCCCATGTGACGCTAATTTTGTATAATTTGTTTTTATCTCACACCATGACCTTGGAAATGATAACATAGCATCAATTACTCTTAATTTTCGTAGAGAAAGTGTTATTTGGAATCATTGGTATGTATATTAAATTCCTTCCTTGAGAGTTAGTATGTTATTTCTTTAGTGGGTTTTTAGTAAATGACCTTGAGCAAATTAAATTATAACAAATCCTCATGAAAAGTGGGCATAACCGTAATGTATTGCTGCTTGCACTTGTGATTTGCATAACACAAGAGGAAAATCAGTTATAAAGAAATCCGGTGTTATCTACTAACCTCTGTGAATTGAGCAGTGGCTGTTTAGGTTAAGTGAAAAGCGAATTAAGGAAGACAAAAGAAAATTGATGACCAAGGGAAAAAACAGAGACTAAAAATAGAGACTTAAAGGTTTTATGCATGTGGAACTCAGAGACTTAAAACGGGGACTTAAAGCTTTTATGCATGCGGAACTCAGAGATTTAAAACAGAGACTTAAAGCTTTTATGCATGCGGAACTCACTTTTAATTAAAGTCGCAGCTTTTCCAATCAATAGATCTGATACAGATATCCTATCCTCAGGCGACCATGCGCGAGTCACACGACCTCTCTCCACAGGTCTTCTACTCTCCAGCGCCTTACAGCTCAAACCTCTTTCGGATACAGGAACTGTCCTCAGACAGGCAGCCCAATAGGCTTTGATATTAATAAAAGAAAATAGAACACACAAAGCTTGTTACAACAGAGATGTCTCAGAGTTCATTACTCACAAGTTCTCTCACTCGAACGATGATGTGAACTTCTGAAGACCCTTTCTTAAATAGACTCCTAAAGAATCTAAACCTATCTAAGCAATGACATCACAAAGAAATTATTGAGGGTCATGTCGGTATTTCTTTCACTGACGGTGTCTACTCAATATCTTCTAGTACAAGGAATCCTTCTAAACCATGTGATCATATTATCACATTTCTAGCAAAAGATTCTACCAGGGTCCCATCAGAATCCTGTTTTCCCACATGTCTTCTTCTGATGATCCTGGAGATGGTTCGTATTCATAAATTATTCTCTGGTGGTGGATGTCCATCAATCGGTTGTACTCTTCGTCAATTCCTTCATTTGGGTCCTGAGCATCTATCAGTTCATCTTTTCCTTTCGGTGGAATTATTGTTCTGCGGGATGCTGTTGATGATGATTCTCCCTTTACAATATTCGTTTTTATCTTGTGGAGGCCCAGCTGCTGAGGTGTATGCATCAATTCTTGCTTTTCCCACTTGTTCAAAAAGGGCAAAGCACTTATCTCAATATCAAGAAAGGAATCTTTAAAAGCCTTCCGGGTTGCAAGTGATCTCTGTACTGCCAGCTCAATGCCATCTAACAGTTCCCATTTAAAGATTTGGAACATGTTGGTGGAGCTTTCAATAGCATGTTGGATCCATAATCTACAGTTTTCATTTAAAACATCTCGATGCTGCCATCCGAGCTCAAAAATCATTGATGTGCATATTCTTTTGGAAATCATTAAACTAATTATGTGAATGACATTATTATTCCAGTTTGGAGAAAGAACTAAAATAGTGACTAACCCCTTTTGGTTAATTGCAAATTTTAAAACTTTAGGCTGTCCCTGTAAGTCATTCATTTTGTTAAGAATTTGGAGCTTCTCAACCAACCTTAGATTTCCAAACTCATGGAACCAACCGGCATGCTGCTTTATTAGTTCTTGGTTGTTACCAGCTTCTATTTCACCAATCCTTTCATGACTAAACACCTAAGCAAATGGATTTGGATCTATGCTTTCTCTTAGTCTCAAACTATGAAAATCCCAAGGAAAAGCAAATGTTCTTAAGTATTGTAGTGACCTTTGGATACATTGAGACACTCTGGTAACTTGTATTTTTCTGCACACTCCTCCTTTAATTTCCCAATCTGCAAAATTTTCAAAGATCTCATATTGGGGAAATGTATCAGTGACTGCATAATTCTCGTCAACTTTTTGTAAGAAGGAGGCTTCAAGTTCTTCGAAAATATCTGGAATGTTTAAAGATACTAGGAACTTTATTAATTCTTCCTTGATCGGGATTTCTTCGAGATCCAAAATATTTGCACCTGATGCTTAGTGAAAAATCAACACTTCCAATGATCTGATAATAATTTAGAATCTCAAGTGTCTAGATCATTTCTTTAGTAAACACACTAGACCATAAATCACATAAACTCCTAAAGAAGAGTTTTACTTTCATATTTGGCAAAGTGAAAACTTTTACCAAATTGTCGTCTAGGCCTAGGGAGATGCCCAAATTCTTTGATTGCCAAGCTTGGCACTTTCTTATCCACATGTTTCTTCTTAGTATCAATCCTACCACCTTTTTTATCTCTTCTGCAACAAATCTTGCATGATTTTCAAGAATTCGGAATCTATCTACAAAGGTGGCAAAATTATCATCTTTTGGAGATTTGCTTGGAATTTCAAAAACTGAATATTTACAAGTTATAAACATCTTATTCATGTCTCTAGTTAATGAGTCTACCAAAAAATTAGAATTGCCTGGAATCCATTCGACTTCAAAGTCGAACTGCTGAAACCAAATTTGCCAGGCTAAAATCCTGCCTTTTGCAATTTGCCTTGAAATCTTTGCAAATAAGAAATATTTGAAATTCCTGGAGTCTGTTCTAATCAAAAACTTGACTGGAGTGAGATATACCTCAAAACGCTAAATCCCATTAAAAATAGCCAAAGTCTCCTTTTAAGCTATGAAGTAGTTCTTTTGACTTGGTTTGAACTCTCCAGAAGCATATCCACACAATTTTTCTTCGGTGTTACCTTCACTGTCTTTTCTTTGTTCTAGAAGTACAGCTGCCCAAAAATCTAAAGAAGCATCAATCTATAAAATAAGTAAACCATCACCTAGTGGCTGAAGTCTCGACAGATGCTGACACTCTTCCTTTAGCTTTTTTACTGCTTCAGTCACTTCCTATGACCATCCTTGGTTGTTGTGTCTTCTAATTGGGGTTGTTTTTTCTGACAAGTTTGGAATGTATTTGTGAAGATAATTGAGCACTCCCAAAAATCCCTGAATTGTCTTTGTTTCCCTCAATTCATCAGGAAATTGTGTTAATTTTGTTAGCACATGGGGTTGCATCTGAATAGCACCGTTAGCAACATTAATCCCCAAAAAATCAATGCTATCCTGAAACAAGGACATCTTCCTTTCTGACAGAACTATCCCATGTTGTTTAACTTCTTTAAGAAAAATCTCTAAATCCTCTAGATGAGTATGTACATCTGGACTATGAATTAATATATCATCTATGTATGTCACAATAAAATCATGTTTTGCAAAAATATAATCCATTCTTCTCTGGAAGAATGTAGGAGCATTTTTTAGACCAAATGGAACAACTTTCCATTGATAAAACCCGGCTGGACAAATGAATGCAGTTTTGTGCCGGTCCTCTGGCTGAATCTGGATTTGATAATATCCTGACTTCATATCAAATTTACGGAACACCTTACTATGCTGAATCTTCTGCATAATTGTTTCTAGCCTCGGCAATGGATAATAAAAATTCTGAGTTATGGCATTAAGAGGTTTGTAATTTATAACCATCCTCAGCTTACCTCTTACAATCTCAGAATGGTTTCTTACTAGAAATGCAGAACAAGCGTAATGAGATTCGCTATGCTCAATAAGCTGCATTTTTAGTAGCTCTTGAATCTGATTCTTAATTTCTTGCTCATCAACTAGTGTGCAAGGAATCATCTTACCTTTTACTCCATTGTCATGTAAGGTGACAATCTCTTGCATCGGAGTCTCTGTTTCCCAAAATTGTTGTGGATTGTCTGAGCAACTCTTTAGAAGTCTTTAATGAATATCATGCTATTCTGTAGACCAGTTGGGATCAATACATGCCAATTGTTTTGGTTTATTTTCTGCTCTGGCCTCATAAAATTGTAGGACTTCTTGCCAATTGTCTGAATCTTTTAATGGCCTCCTGGTTCCTACTCTTTTTTGACTATTCTCATGCCTAGCTTCTGAATTTGCCAAAAACAATCTAGGTACAAAGATAGCTTTCTTTTTTAAATTAATAATCAACTTATCCTGGCTAATTGTAACGGGTAGCACAGAGTTTAGAAACGGCATTCCCAACATTAAGCTTGTTGAGGGATCATAATGCTGAATTGCTAAAATTTTGATAATACTCCCCCCAACTTTTAAAGAAACATTGTCTACATAATGTGTGAGGCTCACAGATCCTCCAATGGTTTCTGAAATCAGTATGTTTTTTAATGGTCTCCACAGAGGTTTGAACAAAGATGGTCTTGCCAAGTTATTTGATCCTCCAATATCAACAAATGCGTCTACTGAAATCCACTCATTTTTAACTTGCACTTGAACTGGAATATAAATAAGACTATTGGTTTTGACAATCTTTTTTCAGTAATGTATTTTCTCTTTTGACCTCTGGTTGTGGCAAACTAGTTGAAGTTGTTGTTCTTTTTTCATATGGACAAAAATAATTCAGATGAGGCAAAGGTGATACAGAGCACTTTCCTTTGTCCTTTGTGACTGATATTGTACTTACCGATTCATCATCTGAATTGTCTTCTGTTTCACTTGTCAATTCAGTGTCTGAACAACTCTCCTCATCACTGTAATGTTGTTCACTTGAAAAATCACTCTCTGTACAGGATGGACATAAATTCATTTTTTGTACATTTTCATTATCTTCTTCAACATCTGAAACTTCAATAAGAATATATACATCTGAAATTTCATCATCTGACTCTACAACTGACCAGTCATCTTGAAATTCTTCAATATCTAACATGCTTTGAGTTTGCTAGATGAACTCTGGGGGCACTTTCTTGCAAAGTGTCCTTCTTTTTTACAGATGAAACAACAATTGTTGTTTCGTGGCTTTGTCCTTTTCTTCAAAAATCTAAATCTTTTGAAAGGCTTCTTTGGGTTAGATATTATTTTGGGTTTGAATATACCATACCTTTTGGTTTTCTTCTTTGTCTTGAAAGGCATCCATGATAGTACTTGTTTACAGACATCCGAACTGGGTGTGATGTCATGTGCTTTCTTCTGCCAGCATAAATATTTTACCTTTTCTGAAACTCTAAACAGAAGATCAACCCAATAAATTTGATCTAGACTTTTCATTTATATTTCTAGATCCTTCATCACAAGATCTCCCAAATTGCCTAGTAGTTTTGATAAAAATGAAATCTTTTGAGCAAGATCATTGGTGAGACTAGCTTTGAATACCTTAGCCATATAATCTTTACTAAATTGATCTAATTATTTTAGATCTTTCAGTTCCATGCGGCTAAGATCAGTTATAATTTGCTTTTTCTCATCTACTGGTTCTGGCACAAATTGTGTTTTCAACAATATTTTTAGTGCGGACAATCCAGCTTCCATGACTGCTCTTCTTTCTTCATCTGATGGTCCCATCCACCAGTCATAAACAATTCCAGTCATCCTTTTCTCTGCTAGAATCATAATGGATAAATTATCCAATTTTGTAGTGACCTGCATCTGGTATAATGCTCCAATCCAGATTTTGATAGATTCCCCTGGATTTGAAGAATTATCAAGATCTAGTATATAGCCACTAGTATTGGCTGCAAATAGGTCTTCTTCAATTCTAGGATATTTAATGACATCTTTCAGAATATGAGCTTTATTCTGATTGTTTATTGACAGGAAGATGAAGGACGGGAATCTAGAGGCAGCTTGCTCTAGGGTCATAACTTCCTTCTTCGACTCAAAGAGTTTATCAATTTTGAATGATTTCGTTGATTTTGTCTCACTGGTTAATTTCCCAGTGTCTCTGGAAGTTCCTTCTTCTGCACTAGAGGCAACTGTTTCTCTCTTATCTTCTTCTTCTTCTAAATCCCAAAAATTGGGTGTGGACATATCTACATGAAATTTAGGAATTTGTTTGGCCTTCTTTTTCTGTTTCCTCTTTCTTCTCTCTCCTCTTTCTCTCTTTTCTGCCTGTTGCTCATCATAAAGCAACTTAAGGTTATCATTGATCAAATCTACTTATCGTCCTAGATCATCTAGAACATCTTCTACATGTGAGCACCAAGTGGTCAGATAGTTTCCTACCTGATAAACTTGATCCATATCATTCTGGTTCTAAGAATTGTGTTCTAGCAATGGAGCACAATCTGCTCTTGTAGGTGGCTGTCTGGTTTGAGATGAGGAAACACAGAACTTTGTTTTGGGTGGCCACTTTCCTCCTTTAACAAATCTCCTATTAGCAAACTGAAATTCTTCTACGGGTGGAAAAGTATTTACATGAGTTCTGAACATCTTATTTACTGCAAAAAATGGCTTTTCCTCTGGTATGTACAACTGATTATCAGACCGGGGTGTACTGGTGGAAGGTTCTTCTGGTATGGAAACTTGTCTATAAAAGGATCTTCTTCCACTATGATGGATTGGTTCTTCGACTGGTAGTACATGCTTTTCTGGTAAGACTATTGGCCCGTGAATTCTGGATTGGTTAGGAGTAGGAATTATCTTAACACAACCATCTGCAACAGTCATCCTCTTAATCATACTATTTGTATTGTCTGCGGCCAATGATTTGTACTGAACATACCAATCACTAGGTAAGGATTCCTTATCATAATGCACACCTTCAATTTGTGCATTTCCTACTCCTACTGTGACATAATCCTTTAAAACCGGTTGTTTCAGCTTTGGATGCACAGTATTAGTTAACTGGAAGGATGTTTGAACTATTACAGATAAAAATTCACTATCATCTACCATAGATAGTCCTTGTACTCCTATCAAGGCTTTCCAACAGTCCTTAAGATGAACATCTGTAAGACTGATAGCATAATCAGGGAAGATCGTTCCATGCTGACAACCCGATGACAGATTTCCCAATATAGTTCCTATTCGGGCATGATCATATGTGTTATGCCTTGTATCAAATAACTCTACTATACAAGGAGTATTTAATCCATGTCTGAACAATGGGGCTAGACCGATTCTAATTGCTCCAAAATGTAAGTAATAGAATCTTCCTTCAACAGCATATTTTCTAAACTTTTTGATTTCATCTTCTGAGAATAAATTTAAACCTACTATCTATACAGACGGACCTTTAATTCTAACTTTGAGCTCAACTTCTTTGAAGTAATATTTCTGTGAAAGTTTGAACATAATAGGGACTGGATAAACTTCTTTAGTATTCAATGCAGGCGGGTTCCAGTTCTCAAGGTCCTCGACTTTCTCATGTTCATTTACTTCAGACTCAAGGGATCTATTTTCTACTTCAGATATTGATCTCTTATCAATGGTAGAAAAGGATCTCAAGAAGTTGGCCATGATGAACTGATACAATTCTATTCCAAAAGTCGACTGAAGGAGCTTTTATCTACTCAGCACAATGATAAACAAAGATGCTTTTCGAAGGCTTCCTAGCTTTCTTCAGATTCTGTCTATAGAATATATTTCGTCCAAGAATAGATATGACTTTGACATCAAGGAACGAGGGTGGGCTCTGATAACAATGGAAATTTAGGTATTTAAAAATTCATAAATTAGTTCGTAAAAACAATGGAAATTTTGTAAGATTATGATTAAATTTGGTAAAATTTTTGAAAATTGGAATTACAACTATTAAATTTAGATTTTGGGTCCTAGGAGTTGTTGATAGTGCTGAATCTATTTCCACCGTCAAAAAAATACTTCAAACATTACAGATTTTGATTTTTCTAAATAAAAATTACTAAGATTCTCACAAGAAATTTATCGTTCAAACGAATTTCTAACACTAGCAAACAATGCCATTAATATTAGAATAAACAAAGTCATATTTACTTAAGTAATTAAGATCTTAGCAAAAAAAATCATATTATATAAATATTTTTTATAAAATTACATCTACTCATTAGTTTAATTTTTTAATAAATATTGGACTTTAATTAAATCATCAATTTTATATTTACATTTAAGAAAAATGAAAAAAAAAATAGTTATTATAAAAAATGTTGCAGAGAAGAGCATTAAAGGAAGTTATATGTAATTTTCAGAGTTCACAATTTATGGGGATTTCATTGGAAAAAAACACTAAATTAGGTTTTATATTATTTGAGAAGTGAAAATATAAATAGTAATTTGTGTTTTGTTAATGTTTTATTTATATTTTGGAAAAAAACACTAAATGAGGTTTTATATTATTTGAGAAGTCAAGTGAAAATAAATAGTATTTTGTTTTGTTATGATTTAATTATATGATGATGGTGTATTAATAAAAATTACAAATATATTTTTTATGTTTTAAATATATGTTTCTCTTATTTAAAATTGAATATTAATATAAGTAAGATAATAATAATTAGATTTTTATGATAAAGATATAAAACTAAAGATAATTCCTTCTGGTAAATATTAAGGCTTTGAATTTGATTGTAATAATAATTGGAGTTATTGTGAGATGAAACATGTAGTAGGGGTATGAAGGTCATTTATTTTATAGAGAGTAAAGGTAAAAAAAAATTAATTATGGAGTTGGAAATTAAGGTAGTTGCTACTTAGAACATTAGTGCAAACAATAATTTTGTAAGATTTTTTTGGGATATGGACTTTTCAAAAGAATTGTGGAATAATGTCAAAACAATTTAGAAAATATTCTTAGTAAAAGAACAAGGAGTTAGATTTTAGTATAAACAAGCATCTTAATTTAGAATGAGAAGCATTATGTTAATTTATTACACATTACTAAAATAAAGTAAATAGATATGAACAAATTACACATGCAAACAAAATTTGCACCTCAAAGTAAGGATTGGTACTATGATAGGATAAAATGAATTTAAAATGAGAAATCAAAGATGAAGATTTGCTATATAAATCATTCATCAATGAAGACTTGTTACAAAAGAGGAAATAGAGATTTTGTTGTAATAACTTGATAATTACTTATGTAAAACAACAATACCTTTAAGAGAAAGCCTAGCTATGCATAAAGGAAACATTTATTTTATCAATTTAAACTAAGTTTTCACCACTTGGCAATGGAAATAAGAACATAAAAACAATATAAATAGAGAAAATCATAAGTGAATTACAACAAGGATAAATTAAGAATTAAGTGGATGTTATAAACTCATTTCACTATTAAATCTCAAATAACTTACATGCTAAGTTACCAACTAAACAAATATACAACTATATTAAAAAAAATTACCATAAATATCAACAACTACTAATAAATAAATATATTACCAATAAATTTATATTTTATAAATTTACATTAAAAATATAACTTTAAATTTTGTTTTCTAAATTTTAAAGACTTTAGAAAATCCCCGGAAATTTAAAAAACAAAAAACTATATTCTATTTTAAAAATTACATTGAAATTTTTTTTGAAAAAATTTTTTAAACATTTCATTAAATATTATATATTTTATAGGGAAATGTTGGTAGAGAAACACACATATGTATTATATATATATAGTTAATTAATAACTTTAAAATATTAAAAATATACATTTTATTATTTAAAAAAAAATAAAAATAAAAAATGTATTTTAAAATATCTGCAACAAACCCTAATGGCCAGGCGACCATGAGGTAGATGGCGGGGAGAAACTAAGACAGACAATGGAAAATCAAGCAAGAATAGAAAAAGACAAGGGTTGAACCCGAGAGTAATTGCAATTACGGAAGAGGTCAGGAGGGGAGAGATCCCCTCCTACCGAGACACAGCGGCAGGCAAAAGACAAAACAATCATCCGGCAGCAGGAAAGCAAAACGCAGGCCCTGTCCTAGGGGCGACTTGGCAGGCAAGCAGAAGGGGCAAATGTCTGCCATGTGCAGAGGAGAAACCATAGTTTGTAATCCCGCCAAACAAACTGGAAAGGTACAGAAGCTACATGAAAGATCATGCCATGATCTACAAGTTCGTTGCAGTCTGGCTGTCAGAAAAAGACCTCACTAGATGGATCCAACAAAAATGGCAACCTTTAGGTCACATCGCGTTGAAGCTGGAAGCAAATGACTTCTTTATGGTAATTTTCTCAAACCTGCAAGACAAAGAAAGAGTGTTTGAAAATGGCCCTTATTTATATTATAATGCTGGTTTATTCATGGGATATTGGGAATAATATTATAACCCCGATAAGGAAAAAAATTTAGAAGCACTGATATGGATTAGATTATTCGGCTTACCAATGGACTCCTAGGAACGGAAATTCTAGAAGGGATAGGAAACATGATAGGGAGTTTTGTGAAAATAGTGGAAACTACGAAGAAAGGAAGGTATACTTCATATGTTATGATATGTGTATACATGAATATCGCTAACCTGATTCCTGATACAGTGGAGCTAGAGTACCACAAAGAAGTATGGCAGCAAACCCTAGACTATGAACATATACCCTCTAGATGCTGAAGATGTCATGAATATGGACACTTGGTTAAAGAGTGCCCAATAACAGCGGAAGAGGAGGAGAGAAAAATTAAGCACCAGAAAAAAAACAAACAGACCAGGAGGGGTTCCAGGAGGTGAAGAGTAGAAGAAGACCAACAAAAGAAAACTCTAATGAAGGTAAAAAGGAACAACAAACACACCTATGCAAATCAAACAGCTTTGAAATCCTCGAAGAAGAAGGGGACAATGAGGATCAAACTATGGAATACCAGGAAGACAAAGAGAAAGAAAGTAGCTCAAGTGGTGGAAGGACCCACACCAAGAGAAAAGCATAAAGTGAAATCTCAGAAAAAGAAAAAGAACAGGAAGAACAGACAGAAAATATGGTGACAGAAATGGAGATAAACAGGGGGGAAGAACTAAGGATAGAAGAAGTCTTGAGAAAATTATTAAATGAATGGAGAAACCTGGATGAGTGATTTAACCCCGAGGATCAAAAAAGACTCTATGTGGAAACATTCCAACAATATCAAGCCAAACAGGGAAAAGGAAAATTAGAGATGGAAGAGCATCAAGAGAGTCAAAAGGAAAGTCGCCCAGACCAGCAAGGAAAATTAAAATGAGGAAAAAAACGAGGCAGAAAGAACATTAAGGATTCAATCCAGCTCATGGGGGAAATGCTAGTAAACATATGGCGAGTTGTTCTACTCTTGGCGGTGTTCCAAAACCCCAACCAAACCCCCCAATTATTATTACATCCTGGAATATAAGAGGTTTGAATAGTAAAGGGAAGCAGAGACACCTGGCAGAACGACTGAGAAAAGACAAGCCCCAGATAATGCTGATCCAAGAAACCAAAATTTCCAGCCAAAAGATGGAGGAAATCATAAATAAAATTAAACCTAAATATGAGAAAGTAACCCTAGATGCTAAAGGCAGTGTGGGAGGGATTGCAGTCCTCTGGAACCCAACAGAAGTCATAACAAACTTGTGGATAGGTATGCCTAGAATCCTTATAGGAAAATTTAGACTCATAGGACAAATCGAATGGTTTCTAGTTTCAACAGTCTATGGGCCCCACACCCTAGTAGACCGAGGTAGCTTCATCACTCATATGCAAAAGCTTGGGAATATGCATAAGGAACAAATGTGGATCATTGTAGGAGATTTCAATATGACAACTTCCAAAGAGGAGAAGAAAGGAGGAATTTAGAGAGAGGACCCAGAGATGGAGAGATTCAGAGACTTGCAAACGAAATTAAAGATGGTGGACATTCCAACCATAAATGGAAAATTTACTTGGAATAACAAAAAAGGAGGGAACAGACAAATAGCATCAAGGCAAAAAAGATTCATAGCCTCTGAACAACTCATAAGAAAGGACATCTTCTATGAAGCTTCCATTCTTCCGTCTATAGGGTCGGACCACTGGCCTATTAAACTGGAGATTGCAATGAATCCTCAAAACAAAAACAGGCCATTCTGGTTTGAGTTCTTCTGGTTAAGAGATCCAACTTTCATAGACAAAATGAAAACTTGGTGGCAAGAGGGTAAAAACGGCATAGAAGGTAGAAACAAAATGCATACATTCCAAATTAGATTAAAGGACCTAAAAGGCAAAATAAAGAAATGGAACAGAGAGGAATTTGGTAACATTCAAAAAGGGAAAGAAACACTACAAGCAAGGATGAAGAGAATCAAACAACAAATCATAGAGGGAGGAAGAAGTGCGGATCTGACAAAGGAGGAAGGGAAGGTGATTACCCAAATCGATGAAAGAAGAAAGCAAGAAGAAATTCTATGGAAACAAAAATTAAGAGTTCAATGGATGAAAGAAGGGGAGAAAAATACAAAATTCTTCCATAAAGCAATGTTGAACCATAGACAGCATAATAGAATATTTTCACTCAAAGACAGTCAAGGGAACATGATACTTCAACAAAAAGAAATGGAGGAGTTATTGGTAGATCACTTCAAAGAGATCCTGACTAAACCTAATATACGAAGGGAGGAGGATATAACCAATGTCTGCCAATATATCCCTAAAATAGTGTCCAAAGATCAAAGTCTGGCCCTACTTAGGGTGATCATGAAAGAAGAAGTGTAGGAAGTAGTAAAAAAAATGGTGAAGAACAAGGCCTCAAGGCCAGACGGATTCACTATAGAATTCTACCAAGTCTCCTAGAGCTTCATGAGCCAGGACCTCGTGGAACTAGTGGAAGAATCAAGATGCACGAAGCGAATGCACCCGGCCATAAACACCACCTTCCTGACTCTGATCCCGAAAATGCCGAACTTAGAAGAACCCCAAGGCTTCAGACTTATAGCTCTATGTAATGTACTATACAAAATATTGGCTACAATAATGGTAAACAGACTAAAACCAATCCTGCCTAACCTCATAGCTCAGGAGAAAACCAGATTTGTTATAGGAAGACAAATAACGGATGGTATAGTAATCGCTCAAGAGGTAATACACTCACTGAAAAATTCCAAAAACAAAGGTATGTTGATAAAATTAGATCTAGCGAAGGCTTATGATCGTCTGAGATGGGAATACTTGGGGGGTATCCTAAAGGCTTATGGCTTTGACGAGAAATGGGTGAAGTGGATAATATCAATAGTTAATACCCCAGTGATGTTGGTCATGCTAAATGGATCCCCAACGAAAGCTTTTAACCCTATGAGAGGCCTCATACAGGGAGATCCCCTCTCCTCGTTCCTATTCATTCTAGTATCAGAAGGTCTGGGCTGGCTGTTGAAAGCACGATTAGCCAATGAACAGATAAAGAGATTGCGCATATGGGGTAACGAAATTCCTATAACACATCAGCAATTCGTAGATGATTTCATGCTCTACGGACAAGCTAATCTCAAGGAAGCTCAACAGATTCTAAAAATCCTCTCAGAGTTTATGAAAGCCTCAAGGACAAATATTAACAATGAGAAATGAGAAATCTTCTTCTTTAACACCCAGGTTGCATCTGAAACATTCGTGGCAAGAACAATGGGATTCCGAATAGGAATTTTTGCAGCTAAGTATCTCAACATCATGCTTAATGAACATCAATACAAAGTAGCAAATTGTTGACCTCTTATAGGCAAGATACGAAAGAAGATAGATAATTGGACATTTCGGGCTCTAAATACCCCTAGCCAAATAATCTTATTAAAAGCAGTCTTGCAATCCATCCCAATATATCAGATGTCTAGCCAAGCTATCCCTAAAACTATCTGTCAAAAATTAGTAGCTATGTTTAAAAAAAAGTTATGGAAAGGAACAAATAAAACAAGAAAATGGGCATTGCTCTCCTGGGAATGGCTCAGCAAACCTATCAAAGACAGTGGATTAGGTCTATGGGATCCTTACACCCTCAACCAAGTGATGGGAGCAAAACTATGGTGGCGGTGGATACAGGGAGGTCAGGACCTGTGGAAGAAAATATGGGAGAAGAAATACGAGGCGATAGAGATGCCAGAAGACAAGATGAGAAGTAAAACAAATAAAAAATGATCAGCAACATGGAA
This sequence comes from Pinus taeda, assembly GCA_000404065.3. Taxonomy (NCBI): domain Eukaryota; kingdom Viridiplantae; phylum Streptophyta; class Pinopsida; order Pinales; family Pinaceae; genus Pinus; species Pinus taeda. Next base: position 151,630 of record APFE031403143.1, read on the forward strand.
CTTAGTTAGTACCAATAAATATCTAATAAGAGATTACAACTTTTAGGAAGTAAGAGAGGGGGACATCGCCAAGTTCTGGGAGAAATCCTGGCAACAGAGAGAAAAGCTTCTCCACAAAGAAGCCCTCCAAGACATCCATGAATTTACCTCCCAAGAAGAAGGTGAATTGGTCGAAAATTTCTAGAAGCCAAGTATAAGGGACTACTGGCGAAATTGGAAGCAAAAGGATGACTGGTAGCAGCCCCAAAGATAGTAAGCTGGGAAACTTACAACAAAGAAATGGCATCCAGGAAAGTTGCAGTTAAAACAGGGAATGACATACTACAATGGGGAACTCGAATCAAAGGAACATTCCCTATAGCGGAAGGTTATCATTTAAAGGCAAGGCACAATCGACTGAAAGATTCTAAAAAATGTAAAAACATCTGGAAAATTAAGACTTGGCCAAAAGTAGCTTTCTTTCTCTGGATTTTACATCATGGTCAAGAACTAACTTGGGATCAAATACGAAAGAAAGGCATGCAGGGACCCTCGCGATGCACATTATGCTAAGAACAAGAGGAAACAATGGAGCACCTAACCAACAACTGCATTGTCAGCTACAACCTGTGGAGAAATCACCAAAAAATGTTTGAAATCAATCATAGAAACTATAATATATAAAAAATACACTTGAAAATTGGCCAATAAAACCTTACCAGAACCAGATCCTAAACCACACGTGGACGCTATCCATAGGTTTTATGCTTTGGAACATCTGGAAGGAAAGAAACAGAGTGATATTCAACGAAGGCAAGAAAACCTCGGTCGAAATATGGAAGCAAACCACACAAAATATTAGAGAAACTATTTTAGCAGAATGGTTGAATGACAAAGACTGGAAAATCAACAAAACAGAGGGGAGAATCTTGCAATGCCTACAATTAAAGCAGAGCATGACAAACAGAGCAAAAATAAAACCTCAAACCAGAGAGGTCGAGGAGATTAGCACTTACAGGCATCCACCCCAAGGCTTTGTCAAGCTAAACTTTGATGGGGAAGCAAAAGGTAACCCGGGTGAAGCAGGAATAGGGGGATTATTCAGGAATGGAGGAACCACCCTGAGAATTTATGTGATGGATTTCGAAGAAGAAATGAACAATAAGGTTGAGTTACACGCGCTAAAATGTGGACTCGAAATTGCCATCCAGGAAAAGTATCAGAATCTTCAGATAAAAGGCGATTCAAAACTGGTTGTCGACATGGTAAAACGATTGTAAAACAATACATCAGTGGAAAAGATCCGCTAGAGCTGGCGAACAGCATGGCTAACCAGTGAAATAGGGAAATTGATAAACAGAGTAGACTATATTCTACCTACACATGTAAAGAGAAAAGGAAATGGATCAGCCGACTGGCTGGCTAATTGGGGGAGTCGAAACAGTGGAAAGCCGATGGATCTCGGAGGGACAGAGCTCCCTCACCCGGAGGAGAGAGCACAGTTGCAAAAACTCCTTATAGTCGATAACGACGACAATAGAGACCCAGAAAAACAAGGCGGGAGGCGATGGAATGTACAGGAAAAGGAAGAAAGTGGCAGAAGTGGGGAAAGGATACAATCGGCGATGACAGAAAGGACACATGAGCGAAATGAAAGGATTAAATGGCAAAAGGGGCAATTGATGGAGCAGGGCAGGGATGGATCACATCCTGGGGGAAATCAAGAAATGAGATGGTTGAGGGCAGGAGTGAGGCTGGGCAGAGGGTCAGAGAAGGAACGACAAGTGGCAGCAAAAGGGCATATAGTACATGGCAAGAGAAGTCGGGAGGACGTAGGGAATGATGTGGAGTAAAGGTGGACAGAATGGTCGAGGCACATCCTAAGATGAGGACTCCGGAAAGAGTGTTAGTAAAGGAACAGGACAGGTGGAGGTAAGAAGGGACATAAGGAAAGCAATAACCCCAATAGGGCTTGAGGTGGCAATAGATACTTGCATGAATTAGAGAACGAAGCCGGCTAGAACACAGAAAGGTGGTGGACGACGGGAGCAATGAACAGGCAAAGGAGACGACGGGGTAAGGTGGTATGCAGTCTCAACCTCTTACTTGGTTTTTTACGTTGTAGCTAGAAGTAGAAGTCTAGGCAACATGCCTGAGAGGACCATGAAGCCCAAATCAGGAAGTAGACAAAGCCAATATGTAGGAGCCTTCAGACCAAGGCAGCAGTGTCCACCTCTATTCAGAGGAGCAAGCTAGAAATTCCTGGCTCTGAGGATAACTATTGGTCATCCAAGGAAAAATACCTATAGACCCCTGAGGAAAGGAAAGACCAACTCTAGGAATGTTATCCGAGCAGGGAAGGAGGGGATCTCAGGAAGGAGAGGTACTCTCGTAAGTATCTGGACCCAATTACCAGGAAAATCTAGAGAAAAGGCTAGAGGAAGAATTGGTAGGAAATCCCTAGTAAAAAGTAGAGAAAGCCACCTCCTTAGGCATTCAGGGGGGAGAGACGACCTGTATAGGCCCTCAGACCGACAGAAACCTGGGCAGGAGGGGGTACCCTTAGCCATGTTGAGTGGGGAAAATGAAATGGGTCGTTTCAAAGGTCGGCCCCCAGGGCAGGATGCACCTTTAGACCATTCTCCTATCCTGGGAAACCAGAACCCTAGCAAGGAAAAGATGGTAGATGATCAACAATCAAATTCTAAATCGTGTTAGTGATTTATGTTATCATGTTTTGATAGGTAAGAAACATACAGAAAAGTGCAGTGTTCAGTTCAGAGATAAGGAGAAAAAGGGAACAAACTCTCAGCCAAGAAGGAAAATGGCCCCGAGGAAAGCGAAATGTGTACCAAAACAGGAAGAGGGCACTAGCAAAACTACAAAAAGGAAAGGCAAGAAATCTGAAGCAAAGCACATGAAGAGCATCATAGATGCATACATGGCTGGGAACCCACCTGAAATCAGAGAGAAGATAGTTGGCTGAGAGAGAGAGCTAAAAATCTATCAGCAAGAGTCAGGAGGTCCCCAGGGAGGAATGGGAACGCATGGTGCCAGACCCTGGCAACACGCGGAGTCACAATTCCCTCTTCAACAAAACTCTGGAACAATACTGGATTATGAAGCATGTGGTGGCTAGAGCCATGAACCTGAATCGTGATGCCTAAGAAGAAGAAGAAGCAGAAATGTGGTAGCGGAACGAACAACAAAGGAATTAGATTCAAGATGAAATGGAAAACATTAAGTATGTGCTCCTCAAGGAAATTGCAGCAGTGCAAATTTAGGCCTCTCGCAACAATCTCATTTTGGGGAGAATTGAACAAATGTTGAGAGACCTGAAATGGACAATGGAGCAGAGGAGTGAGATCCTTGGATCAAGCGCCAAGGCACCTACCCCTATAATTTCCTCAGATGAGGATTAACGCAATATGTTAAGTCTGTCAGTGCTTTCTTTTTGTGATAAACTGGAATATGATGTACTACCTTAAAATAAAGAATAGGATCATGAGTAGAGATAGTAAGAACAAACATGCTAGATACATAGAGATGAATCTTTTCAAGTTTTGGGCTGGTTTTAATGCAGACAGGTGGTTACTTGGTTTCCTCTGGGTAGATTAACCACCTGTGACAGATGATAGATGTAAATTTTTGAATTTGAAATATAGATAACAGCGCTGCCAAAGTTAACAAAAAAAAATGTATTTTAAAATACTAATAAATATAAATATTACTAAATCTATTAATTTAAAATAATTGATTGAATGTTACAATCACACCTCATCATTATTTATAACATTCACTTATAATTTTTTTCTTTAAATTAAAATTAGACCAAAAATTAGACCAATAACTTTTTTATGCATTGTTAATAAAATTATATTCAATGAACAAGCCATCGATCCTAGTTAATATTTGCACGAGGTTAATGCATCACTGAAATTAATCAACCGCAATCCCAAGGGATCTGTTGAACAAATATACGTCGAAGCAATAAATATGTGTCAGTAATCTCTTGTTCATAACGTAACAGTATCCATTTTTATGTCAGGTTGATGTCTTTTCTTACGTGTTTGAACATTGGACTTTTGAACATTGGGCGATCTTTTCAAAGCCTACATACAGGGATTCGTTGGCATAGACCCTGACGAATTACTTGAATATCTTGATCTGTAACCATAAAATTGCCTGCAACAAATTTCTTTCTTGTCGATGGCTGATAAGGATTTCAAAGATGCGGATTATTAGTGTTTTCTTGTTTTGGAAATGCTACAATGGCAGTGTAACTGTACATTTTCAGTTTTAGTGAACCATTGAGGAGATATACAGTCCCTTCTTGAAGAACTTTTTGGAAATATGCTGTGTAGAAGGTTTTGAAACATTATAGTTTTTTGACAGTCCGTTCATGATCAAAAGTTAATGAAAATAAGTGCAGACTATATATATATGGGGTAAAAGTGACCAATTATTGTAATTTTTTTTTATAAAGATTCATTACTTTATCCATTTTGTTTGTTTTTTTTTTTAATATTTTAATTTTATTGGTACTTGATGATAGATAAAATCTCCACTCCAATTTTTTAATGTTTCAAAGTTTTTCACCTATAATATTTCGAAAAAAAACTTGGAAAATTATGATTACTATAAAAACACACATTCTCAAATATTGTAGTTTATTAATCTATTTTGCATCAAATAAGCTACCTGCTTCACATACTACATAAGATATTGCATGAATGTGTAACCTATGATAGATCTTCGATCATCCAAGTTACCTGCCCAATCAGAATCTGAAAAACCTGCTAGAATAACATCAGAAGTGTCAGTGTACAAAATGCCATAATTACTAGTACCACTAAGATACCTCAACACACTCTTTGCTGCGACCCAATGACTTTCAAGTGGTTTTGACATGAACTGGCTCAACACACTAACAGAATATGCCAAATCTGGTCTAGTTGTAGTCAGATATATCAAACTGCCAACTAGTTGTTTGTACATAGTGGCATCCACTTCTTTTGTGCCATCATCACTGCTCAACTTTAAATTCTGTTGTAATGGTGTTGCGGCTGATCTGCACTGCTCCATTCTGAACCTTTCCAGCAAGCTTCTGACATACTTCCCTTGAGTAAGAAAAGTTTGTCCAGAATCTTTCCATACCTCCAATCCCAAACAATAATGAAGGTTTCCGAGATCTTTCATCTCAAACACTTGTGACATTTGCTGCTTGATTTCTTTGATCAGATTGTTAGCATTCCCTGTTATAATCATATCATTTACATACAAAGAAATCAAAATAATTTGCCTCTATTTATTAAACTTGGTATACAGATTTGAATCATTCAAGCTCCTATGAAAGCCATGCTGTATAAAAAATGAGTCAATCTTCTCATACGACGACCTGGGTGCCTGTTTTAAACCATAAAGTGCCTTTTTCAATTTTCACACAAGATGTTCCTGTCCCTTTTTCACAAAACCTTGGGGCTGTACTAAATAAATTTCTTCCTTCAAGTCACCATTTAGAAATGCAGACTTAACATCTAGCTGGTGTAGCTGCCATTTGTGTTTTGTTTCTAACGAAATTAACATTCTAATGGTGTTTAATTTTGCTACAGGAGCAAAGGTGTCATCGAAATCTATTCCATCTTGCTGTGAGTAACCCTTTGCTACCAGTCTAGCTTTAAATTTCTCTATACTCCCATCTGCATTTATTTTTGGTTTATACAGCCATTTACATGCTATGGGGGTTTTAACTTCAAGCAATTCAACCAAATCCCAAGTATGATTTCTGTTTATTGACTCTATTTCCTCACACATTGCAGCCCTCCATGCATCAGATTTACTTGCTTCCTCATAATTTGCAGGTTCTACAATACTTAAAATATTTGTAATTAAAGCATAGTCTCTTAATTTAGCAGGTAATCGAGTCTTCCTACTTGATCTCCTTGGTAGGGGACTTACCTCAACTCTGTCTATTTCAGCGCTTGCATCATCATTGATTACATTATCTATTACTTCTTCTTCTTGTTTCTGCTCCTGCTCTTCATCTTCCTCACTGTTTTCTTTTATAAGCAATGGAATGTGGCAATCACTGTTAGAATCCTCCTTTCCTTCTTCAACATGTTCATGAAATATGACATCTCTGCTTGCAAAAACCTTGTGAGTCACATGATTATATAACTTATATGCCTTGAACTCAGTGCCATATCCAACAAATATACATTTTAGGGCTTTGGGGTTTAACTTCTTCCTATCTTCCTTAGGTATATGAGCATAAACTTTTGACCCAAATATTCTTAAATGACTAACTGTTGGTTTGAATCCAAACAATGCTTCAAAAGGGGTTTTGAAGCCTAAACATCTAGTAGGACTCCTATTCTTTAAATATACAACAATGTTAATAGCTTCTGCCCAAAGACCATTTGATAGACCCTTACCTTGTAGCATGCTCCTTGCGCACTCCACAAGAGTTTTGTTCTTCTGTTCTGCCACTCCATTCTGCTGTGGAGTGTGTGGCACTGTAAACTGCTGCACAATCCCATGATGCTTGCAGAAATTCATGAACTCTCCTAACCTGTATTCTCCCCCTTGATCTGAGCGGAGAATTTTTATCCTTTTTCCTGTCTGGTTCTCTACCATAGATTTAAACTCTTTAAAATACTGAAAGGCTTGACTCTTTTTACTCAAAAAGTATATCCATGAATATCTAGTGCAATCATCTGTAAACAAGAGAAAGTAATATGCTCCTCCTAATGACCTAGTTTGCATAGGTCCACAAATATCTGTATGCACCAATTCTAAAATATCCCTTTCCTTTCTGTTAACATGCAAAGGGAACTCTTCTCTATGCATTTTCCCTAATGCACATCCATCACAATCCAGCTTAAAATTATGAAAAACAGGTAGCCCATCAACCATACCTTTTCTCTGAAGTAAGATGAGGTCTTGTAGATTAAGATGGCCGAATCTCTGATGCTAGAGATCTTCGACTGTTGATTCGGCTACAACCATTGCTTGTTGTGGCATACTCTTTGCATCTAATCTGTACAGGCTCCCCACGCGCACTCCTTTTGCAACTGTTTCCATCTGGCTATTCTTAATGACACAGTTATTCTTAAAGAATTGAACTTTCATATCCTGATCAGTAATCATTGAGATAGAGAGCAAATTTTTCTTAATTCCTGGAACATACAATACATTTTTAAGATGTCTAATGTCACCACTAGGTAACTTTACAAGAATGTCACCATGTCCTTTGATCTCATATCCACTATCATCTCCTAAATAAATTTTCGACCCACATGAAGTTTCTTCAAGAAATTCGAAGCAGTCCTTCTTACTAGTCATATGTGAGGATGCGCTAGAGTTGACATACCATATGTCGTCCTCATCTCCCTTTGAAGCTGAAAAGGCACAATCGACTGTAAATAGTCGAAGTTCGTGGCTGTGGTCCTCTTCTTCCCCAACAAAGTAGCCCTTATGTTTTCTCTGTTTGTTTCTTCCTTCATCTGCATGCCTCTTATAACACTCTCTAATCTGATGACCAAGTTTTCCACAGTAAAAACATTTCTTGATGGGAAAATCATTAGCAGACATACCTTTAAATGGTCTCTTCTGAAATGTGTTGGCTCCTTTTTGCTGCTGCTGCTGCGGTTGCTAGTGCTAGTGCTGCTTCCCTCTATACTGTCTCCTTTTTGCCATCAGAGCAAGGTCATTGCCCTGAGTTTTCAAATTTTGTCGTTGCTCTTCTTCCTGTAGCAGGATCCCAGTCAGCTCTTCAAATGAAGGGACTTTCTCCCTTGCTGACAGCCCTGTGATGAACGTCTGGTATTCATCAATCATTTTGTTCAATGTGAGCGTGACCAGATCTGAATCGGAAACTTTCTCTTCGATTTCTCCCAATCTGTGACTGAGATCCTTGACTCTGGCAATGAATCCAGCAACAGAATCATTCTCCTCCATCTTCAATGCAAACATCTTGTCTTTAAGTGACAAGACATGGTTTGTATTCTGCGTCTCGTATAGGTTTTTGATTTTCGTCCAAATGTCAACGACCGATTTACAGTCTGTAATATGAGGGATAACATTGTCCTTGACAGACATTTTCAATATGACCTTTGCTTTTGTCTCCCTTTTATCCCAATCTTGTTCTTGTGTCATTATTCCTTCTTTCGGCTCATTTCCTGTGACGATTACCCACGCATTTGCACTTTCAAGCAAAGTCTGTATCTTGAATTTCCAGTTGTTGAAATTTGATCCATAGAGTTTGCTAGACTCGTGGAGATATGATTTTAAACTGTTATTCATATTGACTTATACCAGATCCAAACCTTTGTTTTGCTAAAAAAAACTTGTACCTTCAATGTGCCACCACCGGGCAAGTTCGATCTGCTGCCACCGAACAAATCCGGAAGTTCAATGTGCCACCACCGGGCAATACGCCTCCACCGGGTAAGTCCGATCTGTTGTCACCGAACAGAACTGGAACTCCAATGCACCACCACCGGGCAAGTCTAATCTGCTGCCACCGAGTAGAATGGGAACTTCAACACGCCACCACCGGGATACTCCGATCTGCTGCCACCGAACAGATCCACAAATTCAAAGTGCCACCACCGGGCTACTCTGATCTGCAAAAAATTGCAAATTTTTCAAAGAGAAAGAGGTTGGCTCGTTGGCGCTTCTAAAACAGCTACGGATTCATGCCATAAGCACATAAGCAAAATCGATTAAGTGTCATGAAATTGGCGCGATTAACAGCTACGGATCCGCACCAATGGTAGTTTCTTTTTCTCTGGCGCGATTATCAGCCTCAAACCCGCGCCAATGGGCGCGTCTATTCGTTAAAAAGCCGCGCCAACCTGCTTCTGCTCAAAAAATGGCATGCAACAAATCCGTGCCAACCCTTTCTTGCGCTCAGAGATGATCAGTCATCTGAGACCCGTCTTCAAGTGTTACTGCAGTCCACCTGATACTCCATTGCCACTACAGTTATCTAATCAATGATGCATCCTAAAAAAAAATAAGGTTGTCCCTACTCTGATCTTTGATACCAAGATAAAAATCAAATTTGAATTAAAAAGGAGTTACAGCTCACAAGTGAGTACTGCACCTGGAGACTGCACTTATACAAAAGAGAACTCTCTCCGTACACTCTACTATTCATGAATGAAAAATTACATCATTAAGTACATCACTAGAAATCAGGTAGTTGCAAACAAACTCCTAAACTCTAGGAACAAATCCTAAGCTAAGGAGATATGTTACAACTAATGTAACCATTTCTCCATTAATACAAAATAATATTAATTATTTTCAACTATTTAAGTTTATAAATAACAACCCAAAATAAAATATAATAAAAATGAATAAAAAACATATTATATTCCTAAATAAAATTTAACAAAAATTTCACTATCCAACTACTTTATGTTTATAATAAAAATTTTAACAAGATATTAATGTGTGTTTTTATGAGTATACCAATGCATTTCCACATTTTCATATAATACTTGAAGTGAGGTTTCTTGCAAACATACACATTTTGCATAATAATATGTTGATCCTGTATTGAAAGGTCTACCGTTGAAGTAATAAAAGAACCTGTATGGATTCTTGTAAGGCTTCCACCTTAAAAGAAAAAGTTACCATCTTAAGCCTACCTATATTGATGTCTATCAGCCTTCCACCGTGAGAAGGAAAGCGCAGGTAGAGATGGGTGTATTAATACTATGTGAGGTTCGAGTTATGAAAAGATTAAGGGTACAAAGCTCTAGATGGGTACCAAATATTTAATTTAGCGCCATTCTTATAGATTTGAACAGAGAACTCTTAGTGATATTGAAGTGTGTAGTGTTTTAATGAAATTATATTTTATATTTTTTTTTTAATTGAAAATTATAAAAAATATTATTTATAAAATTTTGAATAATAAAATTATAAAAATACAAATTAAAATTTTTATTTATTATATATATATATATATAATATATATAATATATATATATATAATTAATTAATTAATATGATGATATGATATGATATGAGAAGCTTTGAATATCATGAAATAGTATCAAGGGAAAGTTTTTTTTAATAATAAATTTTGAAATAATATAAATTGATCGGTGAAATTGTGTTTATGTAATTAGTTATACAATTTTTAATGTTGTTGTAAATGGTATACATATTTTTGAATTTGAATTGTATTTAAATTGTAAGAATTTTATATTACAACAATACTATATAATTAATTGGATAGAGGCTATTTAAAAATAATGATAATAGTTGAAAAGTAATAAAAAAAATAAAAATTTCTCGTAATAATTTTTAGGTATTTTACCACTTTTCATAATACCCTATAACAAAATAAGAATTATATAAATGTAATTTATAAATTAAATATAAATTTAAAAGTTGATGTCAATTAATATATATAATATTTAATTTATGTTAAATAAAAATATAGGAAAAGTAAAAACATTGTTGACTATTTTTTAAAAATCTCATTACATAAAAATCACATTACTTAAAACTATATTTCATTGTTTTATCTGGGAAATTTAAATAGTTAGTTTCAATGGGTTTAGTCTTAACTAAATTTCATTTTCAAACCTCATGATAGGGACTAAGGATGGTAGTGAAAATTAAACTATCCCAAAAGAAACATATTCAACCTATTGTACAGTGCTAAAAACAAGAATTTTAGTGTTTTTATTAGCAAGCCTGTGTATGTATATATATGTGTGTGGTGGGGAGAGGGGGGGGCAATTGTCTGATCGTTTCTATATAATGTTAAAAATGTAGTAATTTCTAATTTAATTTTGCCTTGATTAAATTAGGAGAAAATTTGAATTTCAATAAAATAAAAAACTTAGAGGTAGTTAACTTAGGTGACATGGGTCATGTCACTCACTTAACTCAGTAAATTCGAGTTGGAGACACTTGAATTCAGTTCTACATGATTGAATTACGTGTAACTAGTTCTCACTATTAGTAGAACTAGTGGAGGTTTAGTCAAGGGTGTGTAACTTTTTCACACTGAGTGATCATCTAGTTAGACTGATCAATCAACCTAAATTAACTCATGCATGTAGAGAATTCGAGTTACCTAGTTGAGATCGGAGTTCAAGGATAGTGTACTATCAATTGTAGAATTTTCCAAGTTGTACAGATGGTGCATGCAGCTAAAGAAGGGCCCAAAGGAATTGTGCAATACTCAATGAATAATTTCCCTAATTAATAGGGGGCTAATTCCTCATCAAACAACGCAAGGAAATAGGAGCTTGACAAGTTGAGAAATTAGCTAAGTATTGGATTGATTAAGTCTGTGAGATAGTGAGAGATTATACTAGTGTAGGGGTTTCTCAAGCTTGAGAAATCATTGTATTTCTTCTCTATTCTTTGATTAATGCAATATAAATAGTAAGGGGTTTTGAGCAGTTACTTTTCCCTAGATAAATTTTTGTGTATGTGTGTTGAATCTTTATGCATGTTAATGAATTATGTTCTCGATTGTGATTTGCTTTCCACGAATGAGTAAAGTAGCTTCAAGTCTTATGATCTAGTAAATTTCAAAAGAAATTTTGAATTTGCACATTAAATTTCTACATGGTATAACAACAAGAATCACATTTTAGAAGAGAATTCAAAGTAGTCTTTGTAGGTGGATCAAATTTGCAGGATCAATTCTTCAGAACTAGCATGATAGATTTCTATGGACTCAGACTCGATTATGCCCTTGAGGGTAGCTTGAATTATGTTGTTTGGAAGGACATGATGGAGGAATTGTTGGAAGATAATGGTATGAAGGAATTCATAGACAAATGATACCTCGAAGCCTCCAACATTTGATGCTCAAGATCTAGCAGAATGGAAGAAGTGTGTAGAAAAGGCGAGGAGGACCATATTGGAGGGAGTTCAGGATCATATTGTCTCAAATCTCCACGGGAAAGAGACTCCATATGTAATGTGGCGAGCCTTGGCAGATTTTCTCCAAAATAGTAGTGACCACAAGAACATGGCACTGAAGGGCAAGCTTTGAAATATCAAGATGCAGAAGGGCAACACAATTCCACAGTACGACAACAGGTTCACAGAATGTTGTGATGAAATGGGTCAAGTTGGTGTTACTGTAGAAGAGGATGATCTGGTAAGCCTAACACTTCTAGGCCTTTTCAAGAGCTAGCACATGTACCAGGATTCGATAAATGGGAGGGATAAGCTACCAAATTGGGAACACCTTTGGTCCATTTGGTGCAGAAGGAGATAAGGTGGGACAACAGAGACAAAACCTCATCCAAGGGTGATGATGAGGAGAATTGTGCCTTGGATGTAAAGGCAAAGAAAGGGAAAGGGAAGAAATCCCATCCAAAGTAGATTCAGGTCAAGGGGGCAAGAAGAAAGACTTTTCCAAAATCAAGTGCTTTCTCTGTCATGAACTAGGACACTTGGGCATGAAATGTCCACACAAGAAATCAGGCAAGAAGACTGTAGGAGGAGAAACGAGGGAAGCCTTGGCTTCATAGTTCGAACTTGATTTTACCCTCATTGCATGCATGCCAAGCACAATTATGGGTAGTGTGTGGTATCTCGACAACGTTGCCTCATTCCACATGATGGACAACGAAGAATTTTTCAGTGACTTGGAGGAGAAGGACCTCCAGATGCACATTGAGATGGGAGATGATGGAAGGTATAATGCGACCAATATTGGTACAGTTAATTTTCACAGGGATTCAGGCTCCCCTCTCATGCTCAAGGATGTGATGTTTGCACCAGGTTTGAAGAAGAATATAGTTTTTGTCGCCATGTTAGAAGACCGTGGCTATGATGTGATATTCAATAAGAGAAAGGCTTTCTTGAGACACATCACCACATAAAAACTGAAGCAAATCGATATTCAAGTGAAGAACCTCTACAGAATAGATGTGGAAGATTGTGTAGCATTGAGCACAAAAGAAGCGAAGGTGTAGAGCCGAGATGTTGGCAAATTATGGCATAAAAGACTTGGGCATTTGCATCATGGTGCTTTGAAGATCATGCAACAGATTTCTATAGGCCTCCCCAATGGAGCACTATAGCAGTGGAATACATGCAAAGGGTGTACATTGGGGAAGTACACAAAATCCACCTTCAATGATTGGGACAACAGGGTGCATGCAATCCTTGAAAGGCTCCACTCTGATGTATGTGGACCTTTCTCGACTGCCTCCACCACCAATCATAGGTATTGTGTTATCTTTGTGGATGATTTCTCACGGAAGTGATGGATCTACTTCATGTAGCAGAAATACTAGACATTCTCCACATTTTTTTAGTGTAAAGCACTTGTTGAGAAAGAGATTCTCAGGAAAGTGAAGGCTCTCAAGAGCGATAATGGTGGTAAGTATGTGTTGAATGAGTTTAATTTTTTTTGTGAAAATGAAGGCATTCGACGGGAGTTTACAACACCTCATAACCCATAACAGAATGGGGTGGCTGAGAAGAAGAAAAAATTATTATAGTAGCAACACGGGCGATGTTGCATGACCAAAGCCTACCTCTACACTTGTGGGTTGAAGCATGCAACACAATGGTCTATTTGTAGAACATGAGTCCTCAGAGGATTCTTGGCATGAGTACACTAGAGGAATCCTTTTCAGGGAAGAAACCAGATGTGTCACACTTCAGGGTCTTTGGGATCATCAATTTATTGTCATGTTTCCAAGGAAGCAAGGAAAAAGTTAGAACTGACAATAGAGTTGGGCATGTTTATGGGATACACTGATACACCTCACAACTATCGAGTGTACTTGCCATCCCTCAAGATGAAAATGGTCAGACGAGATGTGAAGTTTGATGAGGAGAAGGAAATGAGGTGTTCTTTTGAGAGGGAGCTTTAGTTGCAGCATGATCATGAGCTTTTGGCTCTAAAGGAAGAACCTCGAGAAGTTGTGGAGTAGCCCCAAGAAGAGGAGCAAAGAGTGGATGCATCCACTCAACCAAAGACATAAAGAGAAGGAAGGAAGTGGACCAGGGAAGTTGACATATTATTGCAAGATGCTAGAGGGAATGTGGGAGCATCCACATCACAATGCAAATAGGGGCGGTCACCATATTGGTACACTAAGTACATTGCTCGAACGAGTGAACTAGTTGAGACATAACCATCCTCATTTGAGGAAGTAGTGTAGCAACCAGAATGGGTTGATGCTATGGTAGAGGAATATGATTCCATTTTCAGAAACAATGTTTGGGAAGTGGTCCCAAGACCAACAAACAAATCAGTGGTTGGTTCGAGATGGCTTTACAAGGTAAAGCATGCAACAAATGGGAGCATAGAGAAACACAAGGCCAAATTTATGGTCAAGGGGTTCTCTCAGGTGGATGGAATTGACTATGCAGAGACCTTTGCTCTAGTAGCAAGGTACTCATCCACTAAGTGAGTTCTAGCACTACCAACACAGATGAGGTGGAAGATCCACCAGATGGATGTGAAGAAAACATTCCTCAATGGAGTTATTGAGGAGGAGATATATATTGAGCATCCGGAGGGGTTTGAGACCTTTGACAAAGAGTTGCATGTGTGCAGTCTCAAGAGAGCATGGTATGGATTCAAGCAATCACCTTGTGCTTGGTATACTGGGATCGATAGCTATCTCACCGGTTTGGGCTTCACCAAAAGTCAAGCAGATGCAAACCTTTATCACAGTGTGGTAGAAGCTAAATTATTGATTATTGTGTTATATGTCAATGACTTGATCCATACTGGTAATGAGAAATTGATCAGGTCTTGCAAGGAGGACCTTGCAAGGGAGTTTGAGATGAAGGACATGGGACTCATGCATTATTTCCTCGCATTGGAAGTATGGCAATGAGATGGGGAACTATTTGTCTCTCAGGGAAAGTATGCCAACAAGATACTAAAGAAGTTTCAAATGTAGAGCAGCAAACCCATGGACACTCCTCTAGTAGGAAACTGGAGGAAAGAGGATGCCACTTCAGGTGAGGAAGTGGAGGCTACCATCTACAAGAAGCTTGTGGGTTCACTCATGTATTTGGCGGACACACGACCAAACATGCGTACTAACTTAGTCAAGCCATAGTTAAGCCAACAAAATTGTATTGGAAGGAAGCAAATCATGCGTTGAGATATCTCAGAAGCACTACTCAGTTTGGTATTTGGTACAAATGGACAAAGGGAGTGAAGTTGCAAGGCTTCAAATATGCAAATTGGGCAGGGATTCCATTAGACAGGAAGAACACTTTAGGAGGAATTTTCAATGTTGGGTCAGCAACAGTTTCTTGGTACAACAATAAGCAGAGATCTGTGGCACTCAGCTCAACGGAAACAAAATACATGGCTTCAAGTCAAGCAACATGTGAAGCTATACAGATGAGAAAGATGCTTGTTGGGTTATTTGGTCAGAAGATGTATCCTACAATTATTTACTATGACAATGAGAGTTGTATCAAACTCTCTGAGAATCCAATATTTCATGATCGAACCAAGCATATCGATATCCGATATCACCATCTACGAGATTGTGTGCAGAGGCAGATTATGTTGTTGTAGTATATTCCGACAAAGGAACAAGATGCAAATATTTTGACAAAGGCTTTGTCAAGAGGAAAAATCGAGTTCCATAGAAGCAGGATTGGGGTATCTAATAATCCCTTTTTTACTGAGACGAAGTGTTGAAAATGCAACAAGAAATTCCTAATTTAATTTTGCCTTGATTAAATGGGAGTAAATTCGAATTTCAGTTTCAATAAAATACTTGGAGGTAGTTAACTAAGGTGACATGGGACTTGTCACTCAGTTAACTTAGTAAATTTGAGTTGGAGACACTTGAGTTCAGTTCTACATGATTGATTGTTAATTTGTAACAATCTATTTCAGTTAATTTGAGTTATTGTTAATTTAACTAGCTCTCACTGTTAGTAGAACTAGTGGAGGTTTAGTCAAGGGTGTGTAACCTTTTTCATACCAAGTGATCATCCAACTAAACTAATCAATCAACCTAAATTAACTCATGCGTGCAGAGAATTCAAGTTACCTAGTTGAGGTTGGAGTTCAAGGGCATTGTACTATCAATTGCAAAATTGTTCAATTTGTACAAGTAGTGCATAAAGTCAAAGAATGGCCTAAAAGAATTGCGCAATTCTCAAAGAATAATTTCCCTAATTAATAGAAAGCTAATTTCTCATCAAATAACGCAAGGAAATAGGAGCTTGAGAGGATGAGAAATTGGCGAAGTATTAGCTTCAGTTAGGTTTTGAGACAATGAGACAGATTATACTAGTGCAAGGGTAGCTCAGGCTTGAGCGAGCATTGTATTTCTTCTCTATTCTTTGATTAATGCAATACACATAGTAAGGGGTTTTGAGCAATTGTTTTCCCCTAAATAAATATATGTATATGTGTTTTGAATCTTGATGCATGTTAATGAATTGTGTTCTCGATCATGATTTTCTTTCAGCATATGAGTAGAATAACTTCAAATCTTGTGATCTAGTAAATTTCCTGAGCAGTTTTGAATGTACACATTAAATTTCTACATATAACATTTAGTGTCTTGGTTTTCTTAACTCAAACTAGTGCACCAAGGTTCTTGTTTTTCTTAACTCAAACTCCATACTAGTGCACCAAGGTTTTCGTCTTTTCGACTAGGATGTTGACATAAATGTGCAAGGGATATCTAATAGTATGTGCCTAATTGTTTGAGGCAAACACTAGGCTATTATTTCCTTAGTTTACTTATATATTTAATGTGATTGAATTGCCCGTTGAGATAGTTACATAACCTCTTTAGTTAACCTCTCTTATAGATTGCCTAATCGACTAAAGTCTCAAATACAAATAGCTAGATAAATTTACGTGGTTGGATCGTGTGTTGAGATCTTTACAAAATCTCCTCCGGTCTTTCTTTTACACCTGAGCTAGTATATCACAGAGATTGATCAACTGCAATCCCTGTATTTGTTGAAATAGACTTCGAGGCAGTAAATATGTGTCCCTAATTTCTGCTTCCTGATGCAAATATTATCCACTTCTATGTCTGGTTATCGTCCTTTTTTATGAGTTAGAAGTTTGGACAATCGTTTCAAAGCCTACACAGTAGAATTTCCAAGCATGGATCTGGACGAGATAGTTGGATTTATTGATCTGTAGCCATAAAATTGGCCTGCAACAAATTCCCTTCCTGGTACCCGCTGACAAGTAATTCACAAGATGTGGATTTTTGTTGTTGAAATAGTATGGATTGCAGCTTAACTGCACATTGTCAGTTTAGTGAGGAATTTACAAGATCTACGGATGCTTTTTCACTTGATTTACACGTTGGATTTTCACACTCGTCTTATTTGGAATCAAGGTCACTCTGCGATCTGCCTGGAACCACTCAATAAGTAATGGTTTAGAACTGTACTGAAGCTGGCAGGTTTTGGTGTAATGAGAACCTCAAAAAGCCAACTGGAAAGCTTAGCAAGGTGCACATAGCCCCATTCCTGTCAGTATATCTGATGAGTTAATTCAGTATTCATTTTCTTCCGTATCCTTTTCCAAATCATTTCTGTACTTCGAATTTCACTGGATGTAGAACCATGGCAAATATGTAAAAAGGATATTAATCAAAATATTATTTTCTATTGTGATATAACTGAACCATTCAAATTTCTAACTTCACCCATGCTTGGATTGTTGGAATTCTTCTCAATCTCCCTGACCAATCTCTATATCTGTGACTATGGAGAGATTATCTTCCTTAGCAGTTATCCTCATCTCGTCATTCAATAGATATATAATTTTACAAACCCATTTCAGATTTTACAAACCTTAATCTCAATCTCTGTGAGAGACAATCTCCATTAGCAATAATCTTCATCTACTCAATTCAACAAATAAATGGTGCTTTGTAATGTGGTTGGGTGTATATTTGCTGTACATTTTCTTATTCTTGATGTAATTGTTTATATTGTTTAACTTACGAGAGTAATGTTGGTGTGTATTAATTACCTTCAATATTTAGAAAGGTTTTTAGTTTCTAATAGAATGTAAATTTAGGAAAAGAGTCTATGATGTTTTTAAGGTTAAGAACAGATTTTATAAAAACAATCTAAAAGAGTTTTTGTAAGTCTCTTGGATTTATTTAATTATGTATCATTAAGCAATTTTGATTAAATGAGAAAATTTCATTGATAGAGGGCAGCTCTAATAAATTGTGTGTGGTATTCTTCTAAGTAATTTTGAGTTTGGTTTCTTCTCTCCCATCAAAGTATCAAAACTAAGGAAACGACATAGAGCTAGGAATTTGCTTCCGACTGTTAAAACTATGTGTTATGGTTTGAGAATTTGTAAACCCACTTTCATTAAAAAGATCAGCTGTGCCATTTGCACAACCACTGTTGGTTAAGGAAGGGAAGCCGTGAGAATGCAAAGCGGCAGAGGATGTATCCGATTTGGTTGCTGCCCTTGATATGCCAGGGACACCCATAGATCGGAGTTTTTAAAGGTATTCTGATAGAACCACATATCAAGTGTTTTATGAGAAGCCACCACCATTTGGAAAGAAAGCAACAGACATCTCTATGTGTGCACTAAGGTTTCCTCATTGAGTTGCCATGAGAAGGTGTCCGTTGAGTAGTTGTATCCCTAGATCTTTGTTTTGCATGGGCCATGGTTTCAAGAGGCCAACAATTCATGGAATGCAGTTCACTGGAATTAGTAGCTGCTGCTTATTTTTCATCCAAACCATAAGGGTTTCAAGTTTTTTGTTTAAGACAGCGATAAATATTGGTAGATATCATATTTCCCGGGTTTTTAAAGTTATTAAAGTCACGATGGTTACACTACTATATATAGTTACACAAATATACATTTTGAAGATTGGATTAATTTGCTTTAACGCATAATATTTCTTAGAAATTTGTTTTGACATAATAATTTTTAGGAAAAAAACTTGTATTGCTTTTTATTAAGAGAATTGAAAAAATAAAAAAGTTGTAAATTGGATAAATTAAAAAAAAAAAAAGTTGAAAGAGAATAAGGGTGTCAAAGTATGAGGGTGTGTTTTATTGAAAAATAGATGTTTAATCTAGTAATTTTTAGCAATTGAAAAATTTTCAAGTGCTCAATTGAGTTGTTGAGGTACTTAAAAATAGTTCAATTGAACATTTAATCAAACTCTCGATCGAGCCATTTCCTAACCCGAGTTAACGGCTCAATCAAGAGTTATGGTTTGATCGAGCCCTTGGACCATATGATTCATCATTAATACCATCAATATAATGTTGCTAAGGCCACGTGCGGGTTAGTTTTTTAATGGCTTGATCGAGTCGCTGGTTAACCACATATGCCACTCAATCGAGGGTTTCTTTATACCTTGATCGAGCAATTTGAATTTTGAATTTCAGTGCTCAATAGAGCTCTTGAAGTACTAAAAATTACACCCTACCGGATTTAGGGCAGAAATTGTCCTTAAGTGGTGGAGTTTATCACATTGGATTCGTGAAATAATCATCTATCCAATGGCATATGAATTTGACACTTTTGAATTCATTTGATACTTTCATATGATTTCTTTTAAATATAACACTTGAAATATTTTTGGACAGTTTCAAAGGGGTTGAATAAAAAATCAATAACATAAAATATACACAATGAAAAAATTTCAAAAAATACCACGATTTTCATTTACGAGTCCTCTTCAAAAATGTACTCTTGGTTTTTCAATTTATTTAAAGAGTTGAATTTTTTTTTATGTGAACACATGTAGCTTTAAAATGCAATTGAAATATTACTTCGCCAACTTCGAAAAATAATAAAAAAATATAATTTTGCATAAAAAAATAAATTTTTAATATGAAAACTTTGAGTAGATCATGCTTATATATATTACACTTTTTAGAATAAGTTATGCCATGTGAACATATACATATCTCTTAAGTTTTGAGAAAAGTTGCAATGACATATATTTCATTAAATGGAAAACTGAGATATTATACGACACTAAAATGTTTTACAAAAAATATCATTAGGACAACAACATAATTCTCCACATATTTTCCTTTTACTCTGAATCAATATTCATTTTTTTAAAACAAATTTTGAGGGGTGCAATTCGATAAAAGAAGAAAAACTTGAAATTGTAGGTTTTAACCCCATACAGAAATTATCTGCATACGAATTCTAAATCACAGAAAAATAAAAATGCGAGAGCATAACACATAAAACACATATACACAGAGATTTCCCACTGGATCTCAAGATCGAGACTACCAGCTTGATTTTTCATTATATTCTTTTCAATGTTACAATACATATTTATACATGCCGAAGCATCCAATACCATGGACCGAAAACCATCGCATCCAAAACTATGGACCAAAAAACCATAGGTAGGTTCGCCCAACCTAATATAGGGTCCAAAAAAAAATTTTTCGGGGCGCTGCCCCGAACCCCGTACAGGGGGGCTCCACCCCCCTCAAACCCCCTGGACAAGGGGGGCTGCCGCCCCCCTGTGACCCCCCCGCTGCGCAATC